>SNQJ01S0191898.1:18672-33116 GCA_010110895.2 Picea sitchensis
TTTGGCCTTTTGGATGCTTTGAAAGCTGCTTATTTTATATATTTATTTTCCTGTTCAGTTCTCATTTCATATGATGTGACTATTCCATGTAGTTCGTCCATGCTTATTGAGTCTAGATATGCTCTTTCTTCTAGTGTTGATATATTAGGATCAAATATCATAGGAAGAGATCTTAGTACCTTTTGAACAATTACATATTATTTAATTTCTTCTCCCAATCCTATGATTGAATTTACTATTTCATCAACTCGTAAGAAGTAAGATGCAATATTCTCATATTAAAAGCATACTAACCTAGCTTTGATACCATATTGTAACGTCCCTGGCCACCCAGGCCAGGCCACGCTACACCAGAGAACTCTTATGTTGTCTCTGCAGAACATACTATAACATACCCAGTATCCAACTGAGTTATGCCACATAAATTTTTTGAACTGCATGCAATGAAAATATATACACACAGAATTATTGGGAAAGGATTATATATAAAACGTAAACATACAAATACATATGTAAATACACAGATTCACATTGAAATAACAATAACATATACATGAAGCATATACATGAAATACCCATAAAAATAAACACAGTTATAACCGCACATATGATAACCCATACAAATAAGCATGTAAATAACAATGCAACATATAAATTATTCAGACAATAGGCACTTATCTTGGTAAGAATGTCACCAACTGCGTGCAGAACTTCCACGAACTTCCCATCCTTAGAACACACTGTTCATCAATCTCAACAGTGAGTCACCCCCGAGATGGGACTAAAATCCACTCGGGTAAAGGGATTCCTAACCAGGCTAAAGGCTCATAGACAACAGGAAAGACTTTGTCTTAGGTGCCAACTCAAACTAACAAGCTACAATCCCTCATTCCCCACATGCCTGTCCCACCCAGGAAGTGTGCCCCTTCTCTTCTCAACAGTCCTTTGGCTGCCCCACTTCCTTTCTGGGCTTCAACAACATGCCGAACAAGAAGTCTCAAAGCACTGTAGCTGCATTTTAGCACCTTCAGGAAATCAATTCCCAACAATTCTCTCACCCAGATAATTGCTCACGATCCTGAAAACCCGCCTCTTCAATATCCCACAGGCCTTACAACCCGCTTCTTCAGTCCAACTCCCAAGTTAACCAGACACACCAACACAAAATGGCTATGGATACAGGTCCAGGTACAGTCATGAAGATACGAAGGATAGCTCAATGGTGGTGAATGCTCATGGATGATTGACTGGATGACTGAATGATGGAAGGAATGATGGCAAGAATGATGGGAAATGAACTAATTCCTAACAATATGTATGCATGTCCCCAACTTGACACTTGTCATGTTGGGAGCTACTTTGGTCCACTTGTTCCCAACTTTGGAACTTAGGATAAAATAATTATCCATACTTTCTACTTTAAGAAATATTAATATAATATTCCTTTTTGTCTTACGCTCCCTAGCTTATCCCTTTCCTTAACTTTTATCCCCCACCCTTTCCCTAACTAGTGAAGTTTAGTCCCCCATCTCTTTTATCATAGTTGGTCTGCGCACAACGATGTATTTTATATTAATCATGAGATATATACAAAAATAGGTCCACTAGCCTTTAACATCTAGGATCTCTAGCCTAATCAAAACATAAGCATTCTAGCTTATAATAACTGGCTCACCAGCCTACAAAACACAACATATACACAAAGGCTCCCTGGACTCAATATCTCGCGCACTTAAGATGTTGTGCACTGTATCCAAAAATGTGCACACTTCATCCTTTTTAACGCGCACTACATGCGCACACTATGCCATGAAAGGTGCATACAAAATTATATCAAACATCTCACCAACTTACGTACATTTGTATTTACATTTATAATTGGGTTCAACCTAGGGATATTACAATCATTATGCTACACCTAGGTAATTTGCTAAGAGTTTCAATGGACAATGGGCCTGAATTACAAACTTGGTCATGTAGGTTACAGAGGATTCCATAGCAGTTGCTTGCAACCTCCCGGTTGATGGAAAAAGGTGGCTTAAAAACAAATTGATTACAGGAGGAGATGTAAATCAGTTTTTGAAACTCGAACACAGAGACCCTAATTGGGCCAAAGGAATTCCCAAGGATTGGATTTCTAATGAATGGATGGAATCATTACTCATGCTTAAGATATTCATCACCTGTGAGGGACGCTATTATGTGGTATTTATGTTTCATTTATGATTTCTTCTTCATCTGGCAGGAATTAAGAGGATGAATCTACCCTATTATTTCTTGAGGGATCTCAATAACATGTCCATGAAGGTCCAAGCCATGAAGTTTCACGTAAACCCCAAAACCCCTCCTCACAAAATATATCATCATGGCTTGATTAAAGTACTTTTCAAAGCTAATTTGGGGAAATTGCAGAAGACTTGGGGTAAATTTTTGATCCAGTTGGGTTTTAATAAGAAAGTGCATCCTTCTACTGCAAAATCACATGATAATTTCGTTAAGGCTGAGCAAGAAACTCCACCTAGCACCGGTCGATCATCTAATGCAAAGAAGATGAAGAGAGCAGGTTGTGTTAATATTTCAGATGAACCTATGGAAGCTCCCCCAACTAGCCAACAAGAAAATGAAGGGTCTTCTCGTATCCTAGGTGGAGGTAAGAATCCATTTCCTTTTGCACAAAAGACTTACTCTAGAAGGATTCAAAGACATGTAAAACCTAGGGTATTGAGAGAGGATAAAAAACCTGACACAACAAAGGAATTGGTAGAGATTGTACATACTAAAGACCATTCCCCAAAGGTAATTCCTCCCAGCTCAAGCTCCTCTAAAGACGACGTTTCTCAATATAAAATTGTAATGCGAAATAGGGGCACCATGCCTCTAAACAAGTTCAGGATGAAGTCTAAAGCACTATATAAACCTTCTATCAAAAAGAAGGTCATCATCATCGATGAAGAGCATGTTAAAACTGTGGAAAACAATCTACTAATAATAAAATCACATCAGTAATCCTGAGAAGGATAAATTCAAGAAGGGTGGTCTAATCATAATTAAAAATACTATCATTGGAAAAAAGCAAAGTTTCTACCATAAAATAGGGTAAGAAGAATATGAAAATCCCAAACCCTAAGATCAGATATGAAGGGAATGAGCCTAAGAGAGTGCAAACTAGATCTCAATCTAAGAATACTAGAAAGGATAGTTAAGAATTGTTGGAAGAAGCAGCTTCTTCAATCCTGCATAGAAATTTATCAATTTGAAAATACCACCTCTAGGGTAAATCTAGTTTTTGAGATTAAAAATGATGGATGATGGAAAAATATTTTTATTCCCTATGTCTAAGGTATCATACTCCTTTTTGATATGACCCGAGGATACATCGAGAAAATTAAGGTTGAAAGGCTTATGCAAAATTGGTTTTTGTAGGTTGTTGCGAGAAGTTCCTCAATCACACACGGAAAAATAAAAGGTCACTCGAGGAACACATGCTTAGCGACCGGTTGCAAAATAAACTCCTCAATTTAATATTTTTGTAATAGAGGAGGGTGATACCTATGTTATCATCTTATGGATCATGTTATGAATCTATAAATATTTTGTGGATCTAAAATATATTAGGATATAAGAAAAAGTAGATTGGGCACGAGGATCGAAGTTGTCAAAAGGATGGATTCCGTATGGATGTTTGAAGATGAGATATATATGAATGATTAATAGGACGTTGTAATGCTATCATCTAAATGGATAACAAGTCAAGAAAATTTTGCAGCTAAACTCACCCAGTTTCATATTTTTGTAATAGAGGAGGGTGATACCTATGTTATCATCTTATGGATCATGTTATGAATCTATAAATATTTTGTGGATCTAAAATCTATATTGGGATATAAAGATAAAAGTAGATTGGGCACCAGGATCGAGTTGTCAAAGGATGGATTCGTATGGATGTTTGAAGATCAGATATATATATGAATGATTAATAGGACGTTGTAATGCTATCATCTAAATGGATAACAAGTCAAGAAAAGAGTGTTTGATCCAAGTCTATTGCCCTTATCCTAGGAGGTTTCTTACAAAACTGTTATTATTTTGTATATCAGCAGTCAAAGGCTGAAATTCATTTTGAGTTTTTATAGGGATTGGTTTTGAGTTGTCCCTGATGGTCAGGATAGACCATAATTACATGTAACTAATTCAAAACACTATATATCAAATTATGTAGAAGAAGAAAGGGTTGAATCCTTGTTTTGGCTTGATATTGCATTGTTAAAAATTGACTTGATCTATCTTTCATGTGTAAAGACTTCAATTGCTAATGAAATTGGTGGTTAGTATGCTATATTTCTTTGTTTATAATCTTCACATTTTCCTCTAAACACTTAATTGATGGTATACGAGATTATGACAAATGTTTTTGTGCTGAGAAGGTTTCTTTAACAAGTTTTAGTAATCTTTGCCACATTTGGGTTTTCTCTTTAAATCTTATTTAGAATGAATTCTAGATAAATGTTTTTCCTTTGCTGCATAAAGACATTAAAGACAAGATTTGTTACTGTTGTACTTATCAGTAATTTTTTTCCCCTTTTCTCTCAATCACATCACTTAATCTTAAATTTCTCTCCATCATTTTTTTTTACCTGACTTGTTGCACTTAGGTGAGTGATCTTAACAGATCCGATCATTATTCCCTTTTCAAATAAAGCAAGGATTTAGCCATCCTAAAACCCCTATTGAACATTTTGAAACAAGGTGTGCTAGGATTAACTCAATAACAGTCTTGAGTCGATTTCTAGTGCTAACATCTTTTGGCGCAATTGTGAGGGACGAAAATGATGAGATTTTCCCTGGGTAGAATGACATGAGTTTATAGATCTAGTTGTATATGGTGAAACTATAACTAGGCACTTTTGACTGCAATATCTTTTCACCTGGTGAATCCACATTAGACACTCTGGATCCAAAACGAAACGGGACTAGATCCCATCCATAATCTCTAGATGTGCCTGTTGTTTCAGACCCTGAGAAGCTCTTGAAACAATCCAAATATCTTAAAAACTTAGGATCTGAAAAATTGTTTCTTTTACCTCCTTATGAAGAATCCACCTGAGGGAAAGAGGAATTTGTAGAATCAGAATCCTTTTATACGCCCTAATCGGTGAGAAGATATAAATCTAAGGAAATATTTGAATTCCCTGAAGAAACAGAGTACCCTCCCTTAGAAAATATATTAATCCTTGAAGAAATTCAAGAAGAGAAACCCAATCTTAGTCTCCAAGTTAATATCCTTGTCGTTGAAAAACTTGATGAAAAAATTCTCTAGTCCTCTCCAAAGATTCAATTGGTGAACATCCATAATCCCTTATCACCTCAATCACCACAGTGTCCACATACAAATCAACCTTTAGGTGGTCAAACAATGGTTGGTGCATCACCTCCAAATCCAATGGATGCTATCACAAATGTCATATATGCACCTTTGGTATTGTCAAATAATCTTCATCCTCTCCCAACAAATGATTACATGAAGTACCTTCCAAGGTTTGACAATGAAGGGGAAACAAATGCAGAGGAGAATTTAACTTCTTTTTATTCCTTTGCTAACAATTTTCAAGTGGATTATGATGATGTGTGGATGATTATTTTTGTTCAAAGTTTAGATGGAGAAGTGAGGAAGTGGTTTAGAAACCTTATATATAACTCTATTACCACCATCACGGACCTTGATTCCACATTCTTGAGAAAGTGGGGTGAGAAGAAAGATGATTTGTATTACATGACATAGTTTAGCAATCTATGAAGAAGGAATGGTGAAATTGTCTCTGAATTCTATCATATATTCAATTGAATGTACTAGAAAATACCAGATGATATCAGGCCAACTGAAAGGTTAGAAAAGGTCACTTATGCTGATGCCTTTGATGCTGATTTGTTTTTGCTTCTTAGGGAAAGAAAATCAACCACTCTGGATGATATGAAAGATTCATCTCTTGAAGTTGAATCCAACATTCTAGCATCGAAACAAATGAAGAAGAGATCAGATAAGGGAAAGATAAAAGAATAATATAAGTCATCTGCATCAAATACTAAAAATCAAAAGATTTACTTGGAGGAGATGGAAAGAAATATGGACTAAATGTCGCCTGAACTGTCTAAAATCAGATTGGAAAAACATAAATGGAATGCACCTCAAGAAGGAAATCAAAATCCAAATCAATAAAGAGTACCTTATAACCCTGAGATCATGCAGAGGGATAAGAAGAATAATGATGACCAGAAAATTCAAACACCTATGCAGAATAATTACATTGAAGAGAATCAAGAGGTTGAAGATGTAGATGAAGATCTGGATATTCATTTGTTCGGAGATGATATTTATCTCAGTCACCTAACAAAAAATGAATATGAAGATTCATTGAATTCACAGACCTGGGGAAGTATAGATAATATGCTTTGTAATACATATCAACAAGGGTACAATCTTAGATCCAAATCAACTCTTGCAAAATCCACTCCTAAAAAAGATAAACCCGTTGTCCCAACAGTACAGACATGCAACAAGAATTCTGAAAGAAAGCAAGTACAACCAACTATGAAAGTATCAACCTCGGAAGCAGACAAGTTCTCATCTCCTTTCAGCCTAGATCATGTGATAAGTAAGATCAAAATTCCTATTCCTCTAACTAAATTAGTTAAATCAAATTCTTATAGGAGTCATATTTTGAAGTGGTTACAACCTTCTTCTGTTGTTGATCTTGTTATTGATGTGATTAATCTCCAAGATGAAAAACCCACTATTGTCTTAGGGCCAATTGTAGAAGAGAGGGATGACTCCACTCCTCCTTTTTATGTCTCATTAAATGTTCATGAAAAAATACTTCATAACTGCATGTTAGATTCTGGAGCCTCCCATAATCTTATGCCAAAGGTTGTCATGGAAGAACTGGGGTTAGAAATCACTAAATAATACCATGATATATTTTCTTTTGATTCCAAAAAAGTCTAATGATTGGGGGTTATCAAAGACCTTGTTGTTTCATTATCTCAAATCTCAGCCAAAATTTTAGTCATGGATATAGTTATGGATGATAACCCTCCTAGGTTTGGTATGTTGTTTTCTATATTTTGGTGTAAGAATCTTGGGGGATATCTTCAAATGGGTCTCTCTTATGCCACTATACCTATGTTTGGAGGAGAATTTAAAAGAATCTATCGTGAGGCTCAATTGGCTTATATTATCAGTGACAATGATCATTCTCTAAATCATCCTATCTATGCAATTTATGTGGATCTGGGATCCTCTATATTTCATATTGATAATGTTGTCCAATAGCCTTTGCCTTTGAAAAAATCATTTGTTGCCCCACAGTCTGCTGAAATCAAAATCTGTTATGGAAATTATACTTTCATGGAGCCTCATCCAGAGAAGGCGCAGGAGAAGGTGTAGTGCCGATTTTCCTGAAGATGAAGTCATTACCATGTCTTACAAGTTAGAATTTGATACAACAAATAACATTGCAGAGTATGAGTCATTGTTGTTAGGTCTTAGGGAAGCCAAAGAAATGAAAATTCAACATTTGATGGTGCATGGGGATTTTGAACTCATTGTACAACATGTTAGAAATGTATATGAGACAAAAAATATTTGGCTGAAAGACTACATAAATGAGGTATGGGATGTTGTTGAAGCCTTTTTTCTGTCTTTTAATATTGTATATATTCCAAGAAATCAGAATGAGCAGGTTGATTCATTGGTTGTGGCTGCAAGTGCTTTTAAACCTCCTTTTCCCCAAAGCTAAAATATGAGGTTGAGGTTAGGTACAAGCCATCTATTCCAAACAATGTCAAGAATTAGAGATTATTTGAGGAGGATTCTGAAATCAAAAGGTTCATTGAAGTTGTAGATGATTTTTCTTCAATCCATATAGGTCAAGATGAGGATTTGGATGAGGCTAACCATAACTTGAATTTTCATAGTATGATTGTTGGGCATAAGATTTTGAAATTTCCTACTAATCATATTCCAAAAGGCCTTGTACCTCTCGAAAGAATATTTGATCATAATGATGTTCCTGTGAAGCTTCCTGATCCAGAAAATGAAGCAGAGGTGATTGATTGTAATCTTGCGACTGCTGCAAATCCCAAGCATGTTAAATTATCAAAATTCCTATTAGCAAAATACCGAGCTAAATATGAAGAATTGTTCAAGGAGTTCACTGATATTTTTTCATGGAAATATGAATATCTTAGGAACTTTGATGAAACTGTCATTCAACATAAGATACCTTTGAAAGAGAATGTAAAACCTTTCAAACAAAAATTAAGGCAGATTAATCCTCTCTTGTTACCCATCATGGAGAAGGAAGTAAAGAAAATTTTAAATTCTAAAATCATTGTACCCTTGAGGTACTCTGACTGAATATAAAGTCCGGTGCTCGTGAGAAAGAAGAAGGGTGAAATCAAACTTTGTGTCAATTTCAGAAATTTGAACATATGTTCTCGAAAAGACAACTATCCATTGCCCAAAATGGAACATATATTGCAAAGGGTGGTAGGATCTAGCATGTTGTCTATGGTTGATGGTTTCTCTAGATACAATCAAGTAGTTTTTCATCCAGATGACATGGAGAAAACTGCATTCACAACACCTTGGGGTACTTTTATGTATGCCCAGATGCCTTTTGGTTTTATGAATGTTGGGGCCACTTTTCAGTGAGCCATGGATATTGCCTTTATGGGAGAGAAGGATAAATTTGCGGTCATCTATTTGGATGAAATTATTGTATTATCTAGATCTTATGAGGATCATCTACATCATTTGATACAGGTATTTTTGAAGTGTTGAAGGTATGGTATTTCTTTAAATCCAAAAAAGTCTCATTTTTCTTTAGAACAAGGGAAATTGCTAGGGCATATTTTTTGTGCTGATAAAATCAAAATTGATCCTGCTAGAGTGATATCCATTCAAAAGCTTTCTATCCCTAGAACTAAGAAATAAATCCAGTCTTTCCTTGGGAAAATAAACTTTCTCAGAAGGCTTATTCTCAACTTTATTGAATTGGTCAAACACATAACTGGCATGTTGAAGAAAGGTAGTGATATCAAATGGAGAATTGAAGACAAAGATTCTTTCTAGTCTATTAAGCGGGCTATTTCAAACGTCCTTGTTTTGATTAGCCCAGATTTTGTTAAAGAGTTCATGATTTTTTCTTTTGCATCTCAAGATACTTTAGTAGCTACTCTTTTGCAGAAAAATTCTGAGGGTTTTGAACAACCCATTGCTTTCTTCAGCATGGCACTTCGAGATGTTGATTTAATGTACGATATTATGTAGAAGTGGGAATTTTCTTTGGTTAAAGAACTGAAGTATTTTAGATTTTATGTGCTACATTCCAAAGTCATTTCCTATGTACCATCTAGTGTTATTAAAGACATATTGACTTAATCGGACAATGATGGAAAGAGAAGTAAATGGATATCTAAGCTATTGGAATACAACATGGAGATCAATCCTACCAAGTTAATCAAGGGGAAGGGGTTATATAATATGATAGTTGATTCCAATTGTAGAGCCCTGGGATTTGATTACATCTGCAACAATTAAGGAAATTTACAACCTTAGACCAATAGTTCTCAAGTCAATGAAAATATTGTTGAATCAGAATGGTACAGAGATATATTTTATTTTATGCAGAATTTTCAAGCTCCTCCTAGAATGGATAAGTCCAAAGTAAGATCCCTGAAACTTGAAGTTGTTAATTATTGTGTAAATAATCAACTCTATTTTGGAGAGATCATTTTGGATTTTTACTAAGGTGTCTTGATGAAGAAGAAGCACAAAGAGTCATGTCAAAATTTCATGAAGGAGTGTGTGGGGGACATCACTTATGGAAGTCCACTGCATATAAAATTCTTAGGGTTGGGTATTATTGGCCTAGTCTATTTTATGTTGTTTTTCTAATTTTTGTGCAAAGGTTAGAGCATGTGAGAAATGACAAAGGTTTGCTGGAAAAAAAAATCTTAAGTACTTACCTCTCAAACTTGTAAAAATTTATGCACCTTTCTAGTAGTGGGCTTTGGATTTCATAGGTTGAGATCCACCATTAAATCAATGGCCAACACATATAGTTATGACAACTCACAGGGTTACTTCATGAAGTCAGTTTAATTATACCTACAAAGGAAATGACAAGGTGATATAAGTTTTCTTGAAGAGAATATTTTGTCTAGATTTGGTTGTCCAGTGATCATTATTGATGGCATCTTTCAACTCCACTAACATGGTGAAATTATGTGAGGAATATGGCATTAAGCTTAGGCATTCTCACTTGTGCAAAGGGTAATGTCCTAGATGAATCGTCCAATAAAGAAAATTATGGTGAATATCATTAAGAAGCTTCTGGAAGATAATAAGAGAGCTTGGGATTCAAAATTGAAATATGCCTTGTGGGATGACCGTGTTAGCACAAAGAGAGAAATTGGAACCTCACCATTTCAGTTAGTGTATGGAATGTAAGCAATATTTATTGTACAAATTGATTTTCCAGTTATGCAAAATTGTTGCAGTGAATTTGAACCTAATGATGTTATTAGAAGGATTTTCTAGATTGTAGAATTGAATCAATAAAGAGAGAAACTTCGGGAGAAGGTGCATCAACATCAATAGAAAATTTAAGACACTTTTGAAGAAATAAAAATAGAAGCGGTTGTTACACAGTGACTGGATTCACGAAATGGGATGCTCACATGGAATATCATCATGGGAAGTTTGATAGCTTGTGGTCAGGTCCATTTAGGGTGGAGAAGTTCTTGGATAACAACACTTTCCTTTTGCAGAATTTGGAAGGTGAAGAGTCTTTTGGTGGCCCAGTAAATGGGAATTTCATGAAAAGAAATTATTTTACTAAGGTCATTGGTGGCTCAAATATCATTTTACATATCCGGTGTAGTTGTGGTAATTAGGCAATAAATACTCCATATCCCTAAGGAATAATGTTTCTTTTATTAGATTCGGAGTTTTCAGAATGGTTTTATTTGTTTGAGTTTGATATGCTTTTTGAATGAAGTTTATCAGGAGATGGAAATTTGGGAATAACATAGTTTGAAAATAAGCATGGTTTGAATCTCAAAGGATTATGATATGCTTTTGAATAAAGTTTATCCAGAGATCAAGAGCTGGAATAACATAGTTTGAAAATAAGCATGGTTTGAATCTCAAAGGATTAAAAGGAAGATGTCTACTCAAATTTCTTGGAGTTTCACATGGAAAACTCCATCCCCCATGGAGCCATAGTTAACACCTACTTTGTTCTACATTGTTTCATTCCTCATTCATTCCTACTTGTCATTTCAAATTTAGTATAAGTTATAAATATTTATCATTATGTTGTTAAAGGTTTAATAGCTTATCTTAAAGGGATTAAAATAATTCTAGATTGAATGAATGAGATAGAGTTAGTTTTTTGAGAGGGGGACAAAAGGAATTATACACATGTTTAAATGATGACTTGATGACATCACTTGGCTTCAAAATATTTTCATTTGAGCCATAAGTCATGTCAAAATCTATTATTCATGATTATTTAACTTAGTAGGATGCATATTCAAAGTCTAATCCTCCCAAGAAAGAAAAAGGACAAATATGTTTGAGTGCTACAGGAACTTCCACATGTCCCTTGTCATGATTATTTCAATTACCTTGGAGAGTCGTGGAAGTTATGGATTGTACTGTAGAGTTCATGTGTATTAAAAACAATTAGTAAGTACCAGTTTCCGGCCAAAACATGCGAATATGGGTAGTATTTTCTACACGACAGTTGTCCATAAGGTTACACAGATGAGGTTTTTCAAAAAACATATTTTCAAAACTAGTGCATTGTTTGTTACCTACAACAACTAGTTGATTTGAATTGACACCCACACAACAAACATATCCCCTATTATTCTCATTACACAGCAGACAAATCCATTCTTTGTAGCCAAGAGTCTAGTTTTCCGGTCGCAGGTGCGCAGATGGGTAAAGGTGGACATGTGAATAGGAAAGAGCCTGAAGGGCCTGAGATCATGGATGTAACAACCCTAGTTGAATAAATGTTTAAGGTTTATTAAGTAAAAATTAATTAGGGGATTAATTGTATTAACATGGTATTAATTAAACAAGATTGGTATAAAGATACTAATTAAATATTTATTAATTAATTAAAGGTTATAATTTTGATTAATTAATTAATTAAATACCTATTACATTTAATAACATGAGTATTAAATTTAAAAGATTAATAAGTTATATTGTTTAAATTGAAAAGGTTACGTACACGGAAAGGGATAAAATATTAATTACAAAAGGATAAAATAATAAAGGGGATAAGGGGCATTAACTACGAAAGGATAAGATAAGGTAATAAATGGGTAGGAAGGGAAGTAAATGAGGGGGAAGTCGGTGAAGGAGGAATATGGAGGGGAAGGAGGTTTACGAGGGGATCATTCTACGGGAGATGGGGGATTGATTTTGGGGGCTCTCTTGGATTTGCAGAGAGGAGTTGAGTTTTGGAGTGGGATTGGATCAGTACAGGCACCGGTTTACTGGAGGTTTTGGGCACAGGGGCCAGGATATCCATATGATATCCTGGAGCTAGGAAGTTACCTAGTTGGCAGGGTGGAACTAGGTTTTGGGCAGTGTTTACACAGTGTAGCAGTGGTCAACAAGGCAAGCGAACAAATGGAGGTTTAACATCAGACCCAGTTATTTAAAATTGTGTATTTGTTTTATTTTTCTATAAAATTTTATTATTGCTGATAAATTTAAGTTGCGTATGTGAAAAAGTTAGAAGGAATTATTGAACTTTCATATACAAATTATAAGTTATTGTTTTGTTTTTGTAATTATTCGATGTTAAATCTATTCGGCCACTACACATGGTATCAGAGCTATTTGTTTGAAATCTGGGCTTGAAGGGTCAAGCTCTAGCACAACTCCACCTCCTGCAAGCCAAACCCACTAAAATCTATTATATGCAGATCAATATATAATTAAAGAAAAAGGCATATAAATAGGCATATGTAAAAGACATTTATTTAAACCGGTAAAAACAATGATCCGTCAGGATTTTTTAATGACTTATGGTTGAGTTTTAATTTTGCATGCGTTAATTAACCATCTGAGAAACTTAGTGAAGGAATGAGGAAAGAAGAGGAATTATACATCCATATACACATATTCAGATCTGAAATGAAATAATAGACATCAAACCATAACACGCAGATTGATAACGGAGTTCGACACAACTTTGCCTACGTCTCTGGGCCTTTTTCTCTGTGGGGGAGGCTTCTTTATCTCTGTTCAAAAGATCAAAAGTACATCGCTGAAATGTAAAATGGATACAATACTGATCTGGTCATGTTATTCCAGATATCAAGAACCCAACAAAGAAAATGGCACGCAAAACGGACGTCCGAAGCTCCGAAAAATGATCCGACAACGTCTCCTCCTCAAAAGCTTCTCTGCATCAAAATGGCTTTGGCTTGGCTTCTCCTCAGCAAAACTCTGCTCTGAATGCCCTCAAATATGTCCCCATGGCCTCAAACAAGCCTTGGTTATATAGCTGGGAAGTTGGTTGCTCATCTCCAACTTCCTCCCAAAATTGAGGCTCCAAAACTACCCAATAACTCCCAAAAACCATTAAAAATAGGCTTAATTACCATTAAAACCCAAAAAGTAGTTTAAAAACCCACTTTATAGTTATAATATGGGTGTAGCCCCCTTCAATGGTGCACGCCCCTTTACTCCCGGTCATATGGGGGTTTACACGACCACGGGCTGGGGCTTAGCCCCCAACCCTCTCCTTTATGCGCCATAATACCATACAATATATTTAATATTGTGGGTTCTATAACATAAGAAATAATGTGGCGCATTGGTAAAGAACCATTTCTTAAGTTGTTGGGCTTGGTGGTGGTCATGGGTTCAAATCCCATGGACCCCAAAACAATTTTTGAAACATGCCACTTCAACTGTTGACTGGGTGCCACATGGCATCTCCCCATTTGACGGATTAATGCCACTTGTCAGTTTTTGACTGGTCCAATTGCCTGCCACATGTCTGCCTTGTCAGCAAATCTGCCCAATCACCATCAACCAGAGAGTGCCACATCATTTCCTGCACAGTCATCATGCTGATGTCATCAACATTGACTTTTTGACCAGTTGACCTTTGACTTTTTCCCTGTTTGGGCTTCCGATCAGAATGCGATAACTTTCGCATACGGAACCTGTTTGACAAAGTAAATATATCGCCAGAATCAGGAAGACGAGACAGACGCAATGGAGTTGGTTTCATCAGATTCTGAGCACTTTCATTTTTGAGCATTTTTCAAGCCCTGTCAGGCTTCTGGATCCGATTTCGGATCACACCTCCCCACAATAAGACCTTTTGGTCCCCAAAAGGTTACTG
>SNQJ01S0191899.1:0-10338 GCA_010110895.2 Picea sitchensis
ACCCTCTTTTATGAGGGAAATGTATTGCGGCTATGGTGGATGGTGAATATTGTATTCTGAGAGAGGAGACTGTGAGAGAAAGAAGAGGAAATTACAGCAGGTTTTGTTGTAGGTTGTATCCCTTCATTTGCTGGATAATAATAAAGGAAGGACCTGACAATTTCTCTGGTGGACGTAGCCCACACTGGGTAAACCATGTAAATCTGTGTCTCTCTTGTATTGTGTGTCTTCTGTGTTTTGTTTCTGCATTTGTTTTATTTTATTGCTCCGTGGTCTTGTTTTTCTAACACACATGAGAGGGAGGATCTATGAGCCCCAATGAGTTCAACTTCCTTCTCCAACGACTTTCTCAAAGGGACAAAACGTCACCCCTAGAGGGGTGCCATCATTTTATGGTTTCTATTGTTCACTTTTTAGATTTCAAGTTTGAATTGAAAATGAAAATATTTATGTAAAGGGGAAAAATAAGGGTTGTTGTCCCCTTACTTTTTGTTTACCCTAAGTTAAGTGGACAAAGTGTGTTTAATACATTTTTTATAAATAGAGATCATTTGAATCTCATTTTCATCATAACTCTCCCATTGTGAGAAGTACTTGGCTGAAATTTTCACTATATTTGAGGATTCTTGGTGTTTATCTCTCTTCAAAATGGTTTTTGGTGTTATATTTTGATGAATGGATGAGCTAAGGTGGTGCTCACCTCTAAGAGACTTTCTTTCTTTCTATTGGATGGTAATTTTCTTGGTGAACTAGGGTTTGATCACTCTCTTTCTTGGAATTGGTAAGGAAAAATATGCTTTTGTTAGCTATTTCTTTCTCTTTCTTGGTTATTGTTGGTTAAAACCCTAGGAAGAGTATGTTGGATACACCCTCCATTAAGATTCATCTAATTTTTTTAAGTTTGCAAGTCATTTTGCAAGGGTTGTTAGAAGGAATACGCGTGTGTATACCCTCTTAGATTTTACCCTAGGGAGTAAGAGGATTTACACCCCTAGGGACCTTGTTGATAAAATTTATGTTTAAGGACTCCATTCACCCAAATATTTAAAGGCATTAATCTGATTTTTACATTGGAGATATAAATTACTTGCCTTTGTAAATGTGAAAAGTCAATATTTTGAGATTGTCTAAGTTGGAATCAATTTTATGCTTTTTATGCTTGATTGAGACACTAGGGTGTCTGAATTTAACGAATACTTATTGTTGTTGTAATAAAAAAAATACACTACCACTATGTTTGCAGCAAACCCTAAATAAATCTCTAAATAACTCACAGTTCAACTGTAAAAAAATTCTAACAATTTACCCCTACTATCAACTAAGCCTAGCGCACTGTTTGGGTGGTTTCTTGGCAAGTTATGGTGGTTGAATTTTATGTTGTAACAACTTGTTTTCTACATCCATAAGGATGATAATTATCATTGTAGTAACTTGTGTATTTCATCCTTGTTTCATGCTAAAATCTTGCTCTTTCATTCTTGGTTTAAACTAGTATTTACTAGCTTATCTCTTGCTTATTTAATTAGACTTTTAGCATCTTTATTTTCAGCTCTTACTATTTTTTTTGTTGATATATATTATTATTTACTGATTCAATTAGGGATAGAAAGCTTAAATTTCTTGTCTACTTAACATATTACATGCATACTTTTCTTTCCTTCTGTCTCAGTGCTGGAAATATTGTCATTGATGTCAACAGTCGATGTGATGATCTATTGTTAATGATGAATAACCACAACTGAGATTGTCATTGACGTCAATAGTCAATGTGATGGTCGGTTGTTAAATCACAAATGAGTTTGTTATTGATGTCAACAATATATCAGTTAAGCAAGAGATGTCAAACAGTGTGCAGAGATCAAAAGAGGGAATAGGAGAACCGAATAATTGAAAGATCAAAAGCTCAGAAGGAATAGCACTGATCAGAATCTGGACCAGGGATCTAAAATTTGCTCAATTTTCAAAGTGCTCGGAATGCAACGAAAATGGTTCCATTGCGTCCGTCTCGTTCTCCTGATTCCGACGGTATATTTATTTTCGCAAACGGAGTCCGTATGGAGAAGTTATCGCGATCTGTTCGCCGAGCCAAACAGTGAAAAAAATGATGATGACTGGGCAGGCCGTACAGCTGACGTGGCATAGGCCGTACAGCTGACGTGGCGGCCGTATAGTGACGTGGCATGAAGGTACACCTTGGCAGCTGACGTGGCAGATTTTTATTGGTCGAATGTGATCGAATTATATTTGGACACGTGGCATGTTTGGGGCGAATTGAAGGGTGCCACGTGGCCCAATCAAGGGATGCCACGTGGCACCCCGGAATTGACAATTTGGTTGGTTTATTACAAGTTTATGGAGGTCGCGGGGTTGGACCCCCGGACCTCGCCTCCGGTGAACGCCTTTACACACCTCCGATAACCAACACACCGCTCATTAATGCTTGTTATGGATACCGGTTTCAATACATTTGAATGGAAGTTTTGTAATATTCGCAGGGTTGTGGGGTCGGGGCTTAGCCCCGACCCCCGGTTTTATGCCACAACAGGTGACCAATTGTTTAATATGGCGCGCGGGTGAATTAAGTTTCATATAACCATATGTTATATGTTTGCCAATGAAATAAAACGTGCGCACGGTTAAATTATATGCCATGTATGGTATTGCGCGCGGTTTTTATGCCATATATATGTATTACAAAATACATTTGCACGGGGTTTATAAATTATGAACACCATATAACTTGAACCCACGAACCATGTGTTTGGTTACGCGCGGGGTTTTAACAAAAGTTACCCGTGGTTATATTGTGTTTGTTACATGTGACCATTACCACATTTATGCGCGCGGGAATTGTAACCACGTTAGCAAACGGTTAACCACACGCCTGGACACTTGTCCATTTCAGATTCACTCATTCAAACTTAGCCCTTTTTGTGCGCGTTTAACGTGGCCACATGGCCCCATGCGCCCAACACCTCCGCTCTTGGGGGCTTTATTCCGGGTAACTGTTCGACAAATTAGCGCGATTTGTGGAACGCGCGTTTGTGCTGGGTTTTGGTGACCGAAAACGCAGAGAGGCTAAGTTCACTTTTCCACAGGGGCGAAATGGCGAACAGGTTACAGCAGGCTTGAAGGAGGAAAAATGGCAGAAGCCATAACTTCTTCAATTTTTGGCGAAATGAGGAGCTGTAAAAGCCCAGCTAGGGGTTTGTGGACGTCCTGAGTCCATTGGAACCATTTTCACAGGCATTTGAAGAGCCCATTTTCAGGTTTTTCACATTTGAAGTTTGAGGAAGCTTAAGGAGCCTTAAAGCCCTCATTGTTTGAGGCATTGCTCAGATGAGCCCATGTTCATTTTCTGAGACTGAATAGTCATTTCTGACTGATTATTATGCTCTGAACACTTTGGGATAGGTTTCAGATCCATTGGAGGACATATACAGGTATTTTTGCCTCATTCAAGCTCAGGGAAGCTTGGAGGACTCATGTAGAAGAGGTCATTGTTGGATGAGCCATTGTCCATTTGCAGAGTTTTAACAGTTATTTTTGGGGTTTTTGTGTATTCTGAACCCAATGATACAGTCTGTAAAACCATTGGAGTTGAGCAGCAGCTTGTAAAAGAACATTTGACAACTAATCCCAAAGAGCCAAATCCATTGAAGGAGGCTCAAGGAGATGTAGCCCAGAGAGGGGTGAACTCCTTTATCATCTTGGTATTGCTGTGTTTTTGATGTGTTATTTGATGCATTTTATATTGCTGTACATGATTGATAACACATGATTAACCTTGAAAAAGAACATTCCTCACACATGCACATTGACAAGAAGAACCAAGAACTTAACACATAAACCAGTTTGCACATTTTAATACATGAAGCAAGGTCCTGTTAAGATTTATTTTATGAGGTAGAGGGTGCTTGCATAGCATAACAAGTCAACCTTCTATTTTCAGATCAAGCACATTGCACAGAGAGGAAATTTGTGACTATTGTTTATCATGATAGGATCAACAATCCAATGATAAAATCCCAGGAGGGTTAGTGAATGGGGATCAATGCTCTGTAATAAGAAGTTCATTGCAAATGTATCAACAGGTTCCTTGAAAATATTAAGAAGTCAACCAGTGCACAGGAAATTGTGAGAAGACACAACAGTCGTCCGATCAAATAATTGAGGACCCTTATTGTCTTATAGAACATGATTAATCCCACATTGGAAGCTTGAATAAACACATATAGGTTTATATGCATGAATCTCTCCATAGCTTATCGACACATAGTGCAAAGGTATGGTGGGAGATCTAGGTGTTTGGACTCCACGAGAAGCTCACCAACCTGGAGCCCGGGACGACCTGTCAGGCCCCCTACCTATTGGTCAAATTTACAACAAATGTCGATATGATGAGGATTGATCTCAACCGTTAGATCAGGTAGAAGTTGCATGACGTTTTGTTGTGAGATTCCTTTGGAACTCCGAAATCGGAATATTAGGAGTGTCGAGGTGTCAAGGATCTCGAACTCGCGAAATCCAAAATCGTGATAAGATAAAGACCATCGATCGGGAGGAGCAACGTGGGTCATCGATATGATGAGAGTGGCATACCAGATTTCAAGAATTCATAGATTGTGATTTGAGAGAACGGAGCATGCTTCTTGAAATACCGAAACACGAATTCACGATCCAATCCAGACCATTGGATCGAGAGCGAATCCTGGCCATTGAAACCCAAGGGCATGTGGTGAAGGGTCATCATTTTGCTGACTATAAATTCAAAGGAAGGAACAACTTAACCCTCCAAATTGTGAAATGCGAAATCACGATAAAATCGTGGATCGTCGGATCTAAAAAACGTTGAAAGGCCGTTAGATTTAAACCAGGGCAAAATGACGCAGCAGACCACGTCAACAAGAACCTATGACAATGACACATGGCATATTCAGACACTGACAAGTGTCAAGCAGATATGGAATTTTAGGCATGTGTATATCACGAATCTGAGTGACACGAGGAAGCTACTTAGGACGTGCCAAGTTATCAGGTGACGTCAGCAATTTTACGTCACGTCGAGAGTTTTTACATCAAGAGTTTTGAATAGTTGGATGTAACAAAGACCTGAAGGGAAGAGTGTCAAAATCTCGACAGCCATCTACCTCAATGCATGATCAAGTCACGGTCGTCGGATCCAGTGGAGCTGCAAGGAGGATAAGCCCGGGAGTTAGTTAACACTCTAAAGCAGCGAAATGATCTAATCCGTTGGATCAAAATGACACGTGGAAAGTGATTGGAATTTCGTCGACTTGCAGATCAGGAAAATTCAAAGATAGTTCTGCATGAACTCACGAAACATGAAGTCACGAGTTGATATGAGCCATTGATTGCAAGGGAATCAAGGATTGTAGATCTGGTCCTGAGGAATTCCTCATTTCGGAGATCGAAAGATTGGCCACAACATATAGTGACGAGAGGTGTTCAAAACCCTGAAAGTTGAAGCTCTGAAGTCAAGGAGGAAGACACGTATCAAGGTCCACGTCATCTTGAGTCATGTCAATAACATACCACGTCAGCAAGGAAATGTGGCATAGTAAGACACTGACAAGTGTCAAGTTGATACATCATTTTAGGTATGTGAAAATCATGAATATGAATGACACGTGGTAGGTAATAGGCTTGTGGCACGTCAACAAGTGATGTCAACAATTTACGTCACTATGAGAATCCTAAAATCCCAAAAAACATCCATCTCGATGAATGATTAAGTCACAGCCGTCATAGTTTGCAGTAAAAGTATGAGTGCAAGGTTAAAGTGGACCGTTGATGTATCTCTGCAAGATAAACGTGAATCGTCCAATTGTATCGGCGATATCATAATTGGAAATTTTGCAATGTAGTAAGTCATGAAGACCCAATGGGAAAAATGTCGAAACTCCGTCAGACGTCCATCTCATCAGAGATCGAATCATGACTGTTATTTTAATAAAGCGCTAGTTCGGTCTAATTGCCTAAGCGTGAGGTCATCGTCGTTGGTCATATGGTAAAATTTTTTAAAGGGACAGAATGTATGTCGCTTAGTTGGTAAGCATGTGGTTCTATGCCATTGGTCATATGCTATAAGAATTTTTAACTATACATCGCTATAGTTGGTAAAACTCGTGGTCCTCTGACCCACGGTTATATGAAATGGTTTGAAAGAAGCACCTCCACAGAATATGGTCTCTGTGAATATAACAGAGATTCAAGATCGACCATAAAGGATTAAATTGATCCATGACTGTGATCAATTTATGGAAACCTTTACCATAAAATAAATAAACAGTGATTAAGATTGATTAATCAAAGAGGCGCAATGGTCGAAGAATAAACCGATTCATGGTCATGATTAAAAGAGAATAAATCATGAAAATATGAATAAAGAATAAAAAGAAAAATGAAATTAATTAAATTTTAGATTATCATTTTAAATGAAAAGGTACAATGGTTCAAATAAAGGGACATGTTGTTTTAAATTTCACACCAGTTTGAAGACTATATAAATGAGAAAAAGTGGTGAGAAGAAATGGTCTCTATAGTTGAGATTAGAAGATCAATAGCTGAAGCAGATTCCAAGAAGATATCAGACGAAAGGAAATGTGAATAATAGAGAGAAGATAAAATGTAGCTCAGAACAGAAGTTAAATAAGCTGAAGAAGATTCCGAGAAGATATCAGAGGAAAGGAAATGTGAATTACAGAGAGAAGATGAAATGCAGTGATAAGAGTTTTATAGTATACCTATGATCATAAAATATAGTTGATTCTATAATGGATCACTACTACTGGAGTTGAATAAACTCTAATTGGATAGACTTGGTTCTATCATCAAGTTGGGTCTTGCAACAAGTTGGGTCTTGCACCAAGCTCGGTCTTGGCTGAGAGTTGGTGCTCTCCGAGGAGTTGGTGCTTCTCATTTCAGTTGGTGCTGAAACTTTAGTTGGTGCTAAAAAGAAAATCCTCGATCACATATTCATATTACTATGTTCATATTTATTATACAAAATCTTATACAAAACATCTGGTGTCTTTGTGTTCATTGTAATTATGATGTGATTGTTGTTAATCTGTTCAATTATGTTTTAACTGGTAACTTGTGAAAATAAATTGTTAAAATAGTCCACACACTAATTCACCCCCCCCCCTCTTAGTGTGGTTCGTGTGTTCTTCAATTGGTATCAGAGCAAGGTTCTTTCAAACACAGTTTAAAACACTGGAAGGAAGATCCTAAAGAAATGGGTGGACACATGGTTGTCTCTGCAATTGAAGCTCCTTTATTCGATGGAACAAATTATTCCTGATGGAGAGAAAATATGAAACAGTTTTTGAAATCAAAAGGATTTGAGGTTTGGAATTTAGTAGTAAGCAAGCCCTGGGACTTTACTACATCAAAGAATCTATCCAAAATTACAGTCTAAAGGAGAGTCAGGAAGAACAATGAAGTGGCATTGCAGGTTCTTCTCAATGGATTATCAGATATAGTCAAGACAAGCATAGGAATATGCACATCCACCAAGAACTTATTGATCCAGGTGGATATCGGTGGCCACCCACCTTTTCCATCTGGCTCAAAACAACTTTCTAGCAATTTTGATAATTTACTATTTTTAGCAGTTTTTCGTGTCCTGAACTTCCGGAGTCGTTTTGAGGCCCTAAACGACGTGTTTTGGGGTATGTTGTGGTTGAAAATTTTCATGAAATTTTATGAAAATGTTGTATTCCTTGGATATATATTTCCAATGGGCTATCATACGCCTAAAACGAAGATCGTATGCAAAAGTTACGACCCCGGGAAGTTGATGCACTGACTTACCCAAACGGGGCCCACATGACTTTTGGCGCTTCATCTCCTAGGGTTAGGTTTTTGGATGTCTAGGGTTTTTTGACATTCTTGTTTATTGTAAAAAGGCCTTCAGAGCCTCATTGTATTCATGTTCTTGTGAATGAGCACATATGTCACATCTCTTCTCAGAGATAAGTTGTCACGATTCCAACAAGCTTGTTTCCGCTGCATTTTACAGTTTCCAACTTATTTCTTTATTGAATAGAAAACCAGTTTTACTGTATCTCTGTTATTTTGTGTTAAGCAACTTTTAATAATCTGTATTCATTTCGTTCTGCTCATAAAATCCGTATTAGTGGTATCAGAGAGGTATACTCCTTTTCATCTTAATGCATGTCCCCAAAGAGGTCGGAGTACAAAGACTTGGGTCTCGAGCTTGTTTCTCTTGAGGACAAAAACTCTCGCACGCCCAAGCGACCTCTCATGGCAGGAGAAAAGAAAGATGATGGGATAGGATATCCTTTCAAACTGTTGATTGAGGAAGCCCTCACGCAATAGAGGAACAAGATGATGGATAGTTTCATGCAAATCCTTCGGCGGCTACCAACAGGCGATGAATCTTCTTCGAACGGAGGTGTTGTCCCCTTCAAGGTACAGATAAACTTCGATATTCCTATATTTGAAGTTCATATAGACACAAATGTTGTAGACAAGTGGTTGAATCTACTAGAAGGGTATTTTTTTGTCCATAACTTTTTGAATAGAGAAAAGATTACTTTTGCACTCCTCAAAGTCGTTCCCCATGTCAAAGATTGGTCGAAAACGTTCTGTGAGCAAAAGGAAATAGAGGAACCCTCATTATTTTCAGTCATGACCACCTAGGAATCCTTCAGGGATGCTATTAAGGAACAGTACTACCTTGTCGGAATTTATGACGACCTGTATACCAAATGGACCACACTGTGGCAAGAAAGAGACCAAGCAGTGCCAGATTTCACAAATATTTTCCATACCTTGTGCACCAAGTTGGGTATCAAATATTCAGAACAACATCTGGTGCTCAAGTAGCGCGGTGATTTGCATAGATACATCCAGACCGAAATGGAATTTATGGACATCTCATCCTTGGGCACAACCTACAGATATTCCGTCAAAATTGAGCAGAAGCTCAAACAAAAGACATGGCTATTTGGGTCTAGGAACTCCTCACAACAAAAGCCAAGAAAGGGTGTCCCCAACCCACAAAATAAAGGATAGAGCAAAGATGGATAGTATCTAGACAACCAGTCCAAGCCACAAGCAAAGAAGGACACATGAAAGACAAAGAAAGACAGTGGGAAGTGGTGTGACTTCCATAATATCCCTTGGCATAACACTGCTGACTGTTGCTCAAAGAAGTCACTGGTGGCTGAAGTGAAAGCCTCTGAATCAGATGCAGATTCTGACTCTGAGCCAGAACTAGAGAGGGGAAGATGGATCATTGACGTGGAACCTAGTGTCACAGTTGCTACCACCAAGCTCCAGCCTGGTGAACCAGACGAGCCAGAAGAAGGAGAGCGCCTCTTCCATTCACAAATGTGGGTAAAAGGCACCCCGCTACACTTCATCATTGATAGTGGTAGCCAGAAGAACCTCATCTTAGCAAAGGTCGTCAAGTGGTTGTCCTTGCCAACAATGTCACACCCACAACCCTACACCATTGGATGGGTCCACCAAGGAAGAGATCTTTGCATTAGCCAACAGTGTCGACTGTCGTACGACATCAATCCCTTCAAATGTGAGGTATTGTGTGACGTTGATCCTCTCAAAGTTTGTGATGTTCTTTTGGGCCAACCTTATTTATGGAAATGTCATGTTGTATATGATTCTATGCCTCATATTTTTATTATTACTTTGAACAGGAAATTGTACACGATACCTAAGGTAGTCCCACCTAGTGTTATTTCCTTGATCTCTGCTAAGCAATGCAGGAAGGTCATCTCTCAGATGGGGAAGTTTGTCTTCTTCATGATTCGCTCTCAGAATAAGTGAAAGATCACAGCCACATCTAGGGTCTATGCGACCGACCTCTCCACATAGCAGAAGCAAGTAGATAAGGTCATGGAAGAATACTTGGATATCTTCTCCTCACCTACAGGGGTACCTCTGCACTGCCAGGTCAAGCACCCCATCGATCTAACCCCTAACGTACCGCTGCCCAATGGGCCAGTCTATCGTCGCTCTTTGTTAGAGAATGAGGAGATCAAGTGACAGATCCAAGAACCACTCCACAAGGGGCACATCCATCCCAGCTCATCACCTTGCAGGAGCCCAATCATGCTGGTACAAAAGAAATATGGAACCTGGCAACTCTGTATTGATTATAGGGCTCTGAATAAAATCACAGTCAGAAATCGGTACCCGATTCCCTGAATCGATGACCTCCTTTATCAACTTACAGGGGCCAAATACTTTAGTAAGATTGATCTGAAGTTTGGCTACCACCAGGTCCCGATAGAACAGAGAAATGTATGGAAGATTTCCTTCAAG
>SNQJ01S0191899.1:10348-28278 GCA_010110895.2 Picea sitchensis
ACCATTCACCAATACTTTTGTAGTGGTGTATCTGGATGAAATTCTAATTTATAGCAAGACTTGGGGTGAACACTTGCAGCATATTCAACAGGTTCTGCACACCCTGCGGTAGCACAAGCTATACGCCAACTTGTAAAAATGCTCCTTTGGCATGGACAGGGTCCATTACCTGGGCTACATCATCGATCAAAATGGAACACATGTGGATCCATCCAAGATCCAAGTCATCCGTGACTGGCCAGCCCCAACCACACTCACTGAGCTTCGGAGCTTCTTGGGCCTTGCCAATTTCCACCGTAGGTTCGTGCTGGGATTCTCCCATATTGCATAGGCCCTCAGCCAAATAAATAGGGGTGGTGGAAAGGAGAAATTTTCTTGGGGCCAGTCCCAATAGTAAATGTTCGATGATTTGAAGCAGTGCTTGTGATCATCCCCAGTACTTTGACTACCAAACCTACAATATCCCTTTGAGATCAAGATAGATGCTTCAGACTATGTTGTGGGCGTCGTTCTCACTCAACACAGCCACCTCGTGGCCTATCATAGTGAGACATTGTCAGATATTGTTCGTAAGTACCCTAATTACGACAAAGAAATGTACTCCATTGTGTAAGCCTATCGCCAGTGGAGACATTACATTCTTGGGAAGGAGACAGTCATCCACACTGATCATAAGCCACTGCAGTTCATGCATACATAGGGAAAATTGCAGAATGACTGACATCAAAAGTGGTACACATACTTGCAACAATTCCACCTCAACATCAAGTATAAAACATGAAGCACCAATCGCATTGTTGATTGCCTCAACAGACCACCAGTCATAGCACTCACCACGGTGCTAGACTCTTGTGGCCATGAGACCTCTGGATGGCCCCAACTCTATGATACAATCCCTGACTTCGCAACCACCTACCAAATGTTGGGTGCAAACACAGTTGTCAATAATTTCCATCTTCAGGATGGGTTGTTGTGTCGTCTGGGCCATATCTATGTTCCATCAAGCAAGCGAGTGAAGATGATCTGGGAAGCCCACTATAGTCAGGTGGCAGGACACTTCGGTGTCGAAAAGACAATGGTGATGCTATAGAAACATTTCTACTGGTCGAAACTTTGACAGGAGGTTAGCAAGTATATCAGGTCCTACACTGCATGCGCTATTGCCAAACCAACCACTAAGAAATAGGGCCTCTACACCCCTCTTACTACTCCTGACAGGCCATGGGAATCCATATCAATTTACTACATGTCGGGCCTCCCATCCACCAAGTGGGGAAATGATTGTGTTTCTTTGGTTGTTGATCGCTTTTCTAAGATGGCAATTCTGGTTGCCTGCAAGAAGAGAATCATAGCAGAGGTCACTTCCAAGATCTTCTTTGAACGAGTCTAGGTACATTTTGGAATCCCACAAACCATTGTCTCAGATCGGGATAGTCAATTTCTCAGCACATTTTGGTCGAGCCTCTGGTCATTACTGGACACCAAGCTCACCAAATCCACGGCCTTCCACCCCCAGACAGATGGCCAAACCAAGGTTGTAAATCAAATTATTGTGCATATCCTTCGCATGTATAATTCAAAGAACCCCCTCACATGGGATGAGATCCTTCCCTATGTCCAGCATAGCTACAACCAAGCCCTACATAGCTCAACTGGCCACAGCCTCTTTCGGGTGGGTTTGGGATTCCAGCCATTGGGTCCCATAGATGTTGCACTTCCCCTTGCGGTCACCTCGACCGACTCATCTCCTGCTCCAACTGAAGCTGACAAAGCCAACCAGTTCATTGAGCAGATCCATCACATCTGCCAATAGGTTCAGGATATCCTACAGAATTCTAATGACAAATACAAACAATGCCATGATCAACATCGGGTGCCACATAAGTTTCAGGTGGGCGACAAAGTTTGGTTGCACTTGCAGAAAGAACGCCTTACATGACCCCATCGGAAGCTTCGCCCACTCCGTTATGGGTCGTACACTATCACCAACGCCATGGGGGATAATTATTTTGAGCTCAACCTTCCTCCTTTCCTTGGCCTGCACCCAGTGTTCAACGTGGACCTCCTTCGACCTTATTTCCCACCATTATTGGACACCTTAGACGTAGCAGAACAACTGACACCAACAGAGCTCAACCCCAACTGCATACAATAGGCATCCAGTGATCATATTGTGGACACATAGATCAAGGGAACTCAACAACAAAGGATCCAACTTTATCGAGTCGTCAAAGCAGGGCAGCTCCTTCACCAAGGCAAGTGGCTCACCCGGGGCCAAATTCAGTAGAAATTTCCTCATCTGATGGGGGAAATCAGTGCAATGGAGACCATTGCTTCCTAAGGAGGGAGGATTGATCCAGGTGGATATCGGTGGCCACCCACCTTTTCCAGCTGCTCAAAACAACTTTCTAGAAATTTTGATAATTTACTATTTTTAGCAGTTTTTCGGGTCCTAAACTTCCAAAGCCGTTTTGAGGCCCTAAATGACGTTTTTTGGGGTATGTTGCGGTCAAAAAAATTTGCCATGAAATTTTGTGCAACTGTTGTATTCCTCAGATAGATCTTTCCAATGGGCTATCATACGCCTAAAATGAAGATCGTATGCAAAATTTACGACCCCAGGAAGTTGATGTACTGACTTACCCAAATGGGACCCACATGACTTTTGGCGCTTCATCTCCTAGGGTTAGGTTTTTGGATGTATAGGGTTTTTTGGCATTCTTATTTATTGTAAAAATGCCTTCAAATCCTCATTGTAATCATCTTCTTGTGAATGAGCGCAGCCTTCACATCTCTTCTCAGAGATAAGCTTCCACCATTCCAACAAGCTTGTTTTCGCTGCATTTTACAGTTTCCAGCTTATTTCTTTATTGAATAGAAAACTAGTTTTACTATATCTTTGTTATTTTGTGTTAAGCACCTGTTAATAATCTATATTCATTTCGTTCTGCTCATAAAATCCAGATCACTTATGGATAGAGTTAGAAAATATGTATCAAATAAAAAATAAAGACACAGAATACATTCCTATCAAGGATGAAGATGAAGACTCAACCATCAATAAAAGCAAGGATTCTCCAAAATATTTTGATTGCAATAACAGTAATATTGAATCCTCCTCTACAGGAAAAGAAGAAGACTCAGAAACAAAAACAGAATTTTATGTTAGCATATATCCCATGGAAGAAGAAGAAGAAAGACTATCAAAGGCCAAAGAAAAGGTTGATTGGAGTCTCTATGAATAGCTCTATCATCATAATGAATCAGACTATTTCTATCTTCATGACTACACTCAAGAATACCTTGACATGAGTCAAAAGCATGTATTGAAAATAAATCAAATGCTCAAGGATAGTGATAAGATAATATATGAGCAAGAAAATCAGTTAGAAGAGAAAGAAGAGGAGATCGATAAGCTGAAGAAAGAAATTAGTCATGCAAAAGAAGAAAAGAAGGAAGATGATGTCTCAAGCAAAAACATTGCAGATCTAAAGGAACTAAGGGTAAACTATGGAAATATTTAAATCCAACTTGAATAATCCAAAAGGAGAGAAGAGGTAGTAAGGAATCAGTTGGACAAAAAGTAAGAATCTTGTCATGAGATGGAAGCAGAAGTTGTGAATCTTAGAAAGAAGGTTGAGAAGTCAGACACCCAAAACAAGTTTTTGAACAGCTCCATGACCCTATATGAGATCTTGGATAGTCATACATCAGAAAATAACAAATATGGCCTTGGATACAATAAGGAAAACATCATTATTCCTAAGAAATCTGATGCAGGTCCTTCATTTGCAAAAATGAAAGTAGGTATGACTCAGGTTCTTCACGTTCAAGAAATAAAAACAACAATACAAAATTTAGAAGATCAGATCATGGAAGACATCCAGAAGCTATTCATACACCTCAAAGCAAGTTCAAAAGAGTGACACCTTCATGGATGAATCAAACAAGGTATGAGAGTGTTTTTAATGGTTATTGTTTTTCTTGTAATGAGTATGGTCATAAAGCCTTGGATTGTAGGCATCATGGAAGAAAACAAATTGGTAGGTTCAACAACAGTATAAGATGTTGGAACTGCAATCATGTTGGACATATTGTTCCACCTTGTTACACTATGAGATGCTATAATTGTGGTGGATATGGCTACAAAGCCTATCACTGTTGGAACTCCAGAAAAAAGTCAATAAGAAATGCTTCACACAATATGACAACAAGAGTAAATAAGAAGGTATGGAAAATAAAATCCAAAGTACCAAATAAGAAAGATGAGGAAAATATTGCTCCTGAAATTGATGAAGTTAATAATAGGAGTTTGGGGGATAAAACCTCTAATAAGAAATATTCTCAAAACAAGGATAAATAATCTTCTGGTGCACACAATGATGACGTTGATGATGAATCTTCAATGCTAGAACAACAACAAGAAGTTGCAGATAAACCCATTGTGAAAAAAATCTTAAGGTCATTACCTATAAGATATGATGCAAAGATTTCTTCAATTTCAGATAGATCTGATCTAAATGCACTCACAGTTGATCAAATCCATGGAATCTTTACAGCATATGAAATGGGAACAGGGCATGATAAATCAACAAAAGACGAAATATCTTTCAAATCATCCGAGACAAAGATAAATCAAGAGAAAAAACATCAATCCAGCCATCATGAAGAATATGATGTGAAAGAAGTCAATCTCATTAGAAAATTTCAAAAAGGATCAGGGAAGTACGAAGGCAAGCTTCTTTTCAAATGTTTTAACTATGGAAAAGTTGGTCATTTTGCATCCAAGTGTCCCTATCCCAAGGAGGACTGTGAAGATGAAGAAAATAAAAAAATTGGTATCCTAGTTAGAGATCAATGAGAATCGATGAACGGAACCAAGGGTTGATTGAATAAAGATGAGCTACAATTGCGCAGTGTTCCAGTAGGACAATGAAATCCACAGAAGAAGCACTCTGATGTACAAAATGAGGTAAATGACATCCTACAGAAATAATAAGAGAAAAAACCTTGTCAAAAAACAATACCCTTTTTGAAACAAAGGGGGAGAATAGTTAGTAAATTAACAAGGGAATAAACCTTGTCAGGAAGAGCTACCTTTTTAGAAACAAGGGGGCAGAGTAGTCAGAAGCAGAGAGAGAGCATATTGATAGGGGGATTCATTTATTTATGAAAGAAAAAGGTTGACTATAGGAGGAGCTACCAGTGGATTGAGAAGTACTTATATAGATAGATCATAGGAAAATAAACCCTTTTCCATTGATGTCAAAGGGGGAGAGAAACTTCATATAAAGGAAAACTTCATATAAAGTAAAACTTCATAAAAGGAAAGAATCAAAACAGGGGGATTTTTTGTATATGAATTTAATGGGTTGACCTCAATGACAAAGCAGGAGATTGTTGGAAATATTGTCATTGATGTCAACAATCGATGTGATGATCTATTGTTAATGATGAATAACCATAGATGAGATTGTCATTGATGTCAATAGTCAATGTGATGATCTGTTGTTAAATGAAAAATGAGATATTCATTGATGTCAACAATATATTAGTTAAGAAAGAGATGTCAAACAATGTGCAGAGATCGAAAGAGAGAACAGGAGAAGCGAATAATTGAAAGATCAAAATCTCATAAGGAATAACACATTGCACAGAGACGAAATTCGTGACTATTGTTGATCACGATAGGATCAACAATCCAATGATTAAATCCCAGGAGGGTTATTGAATGGGGATCAATGCTCTGTAATAAGAAGTGCATTGTAGATGTATCGATGGGTTCCTTGAAAATATTAAGAAGTCGACCATTGCACAAGAAATTGTGAGAAGACACAGCAGTTATCCGATCAAAGAATTGATGACCCTTATAATCTTATAGAGCATGATTAGTCCCACATTGGAAGCGTGAATAAATGCATATAGGTTTATATGCATGACTCTCTCCATAGCTTATCGATGCGTAGTGCAAAGGTATGGTGGGACCTCTAGGTGTTTGGAATCCACAATAATCTCACCATCTTGGAGCCCAGGATGACCTGTCAGGCCCCCTACCTTTTGGTCAAAGTTACAACTATCGATTTGATGAGGATTGATCTCGGTCGTTAGATCAGGGAGAAGTTGCATGATGTTTAGTTGTGAGTTTCCTTTGGAACTTTGGAATCAGAATATTAGGAGTGTTGAGGTGTCAAGGATTCTGAACTCATGAAATCTGAAATCGCGATAAGATAAGGACCGTCGATTAGGAGGAGCAACGTGGGTCGTTGATATGACGAGAGTGGCATACCGAATTTTGGGAATTCGTAGAATGCGAGTTGAGAGAACGGAGCATGCTTCTGGAAATAATGAAACGCGAATTTGCAATCCAATCCAGACCATTGGATTGAGAGAGAATCCTAGCTGTTGAAACCCAAGGGCACGTGGCGAAGGGTCATCGTTTCCCTGGCTGGAAATTCAAAGGAAGGAAGATCTTAACCCTCCAAATTTTGAAACGTGAAATCATGATAGAATCGTGGACCGTCGGATCTAGAAAACGTTGGAAGGTCGTTGGATTCAAACCAATGAAAAATGACACAGCAGACCACATCAAAAAGAACTTGTGAGAAGGACACGTGGAAGACCACGTCACTAAGCACACGTGGAATATTCAGACACTAACAAGTGTCAAGCAGATATGGAATTTTAGGCACGTGTATATCACGAATCTAAGTGACACGAGGCAGCTACTTGGGACATGCCAAGTCATCAAGTGACATCAACAATTTTATGTCACGTCAAGAGTTTTTACATCGGGAGTTTTGAATAGTTGGATGTAACAAGGACCCGAAGGGAAGAGTGCCAAAATCCCGGCAGCCATCTACCTATGCGCATGATCAAGTCATGACCATCGGATCCAGTGGAGCTGCAAGGAGGATAAGCCCAGGAGTTAGTTAACACTCCAAAGTAGTAAAATGATCTGATCCGTTGGATCAAAATGACACGTGGCAAGTGATTAGAATTTCATTGACTCGTAGATCAGGAAAAGTCAAAGACAGTGCTGCATGAACTCGCAAAACGTGAAGTCACGATTTGATCTGAGCCATTGATTGCAAGGGAATCGAGGATCGTAGATCTGGTCCCAAGGAATTCATCATTTCAAAGATCGAAAGATTGTCCACAACATACAGTGACGAGAGGTGTTCAAAACCCCAAAAGTCGAAGCTTCAAAGTCAAGGAGGAAGACACATATCAAGGTTCACGTCATCTTGAGTGATGTCAATAACAGACCATGTCAGCGAACCACGTCAGCAAGGACACATGGCACAGTAAGACACTGACAAGTGTCAAGTTGATACATCATTTCAAGTATGTGAAAATCATGAATATGAATGACATGTGGAAGCTAATAGGCTTGTGACACGTCAACAAGTGACGTCATCAATTTACGTCATAATGAGAATCCCGAAATCACGACAACCATCCATCTCGATGAATGATTAAGTCACAGTCGTCAGAGTTTGCAGTAAAAGTATGAGTGCAAGGTTAAAGTGGATTATTGATGTATCTCCGCGAGATAAACATGAATTGTCCGATTGTATTGGTGATATCATAATCGAGAATTTTGCAATGTAGTAAGTCACAAAGACCCGATGGGAAAAACGTCAAAACTCCGTCAGACGTCCATCTCATCAGAGATCGAATCATGACTGTTATTTTAATAAAGTGCTCGTTTGGTCTAATTGCCTAAGCGTGAGGTCACCGCCGTTGGTCATATGGTAAAAAGGTTTAAAGGGACAAAATGTATGTTTCTTAGTTGGCAAGCATGTGGTTCTATGCCATTGTTCATATGCTATAAGCATTTTTAACTATACATCGCTATAGTTGGTAAAACCTGTGGTCCTGTGATGCACGGTTATATGAAATGGTTTGAAGGAAGTGCCTCCACGGAATCTAGTCTCTATGAATATAACAAAGATTCAGGATCAACCATAAAGGATTAAATTGATCCATGGCTGTGATCAATTTATGGAAACCTTTATCGTAAAATAAATAAACAATGATTAAGATTGATTAATCAAAGAGGCATGATGGTCGAAGAATAAACCGATTCACAGTCATGATTAAAAGAGAATAAATCATGAAAATATGAATAAAGAATAAAAAGAAAAATGAAATTAATTAAATTTTAGATTATCATTTTAAATGAAAAGGTACAATGGCTTAAAGGACACGTTGTTTTAAATTTCACACTGGTTTGAAGATTATATAAATGAGAAAAAGTGGTGAGAAGAAATGGTCTCTTCGGTTGAGATTAGAAGATCAATAGCTGAAGCAGATTCCAAGAAGATATTAGACGAAAGGAAATGTGAATAACAGAGAGAAGATAAAATGCAGTTCAGAATAGAAGTTAAATAAGCTGAAGCATATTTCGAGAAGATATCAGAGGAAAGGAAATGTGAATTACAAAGAGAAGATGAAATGCAGTGATAAGAGTTTTATAGTATACCTCTGATCATAAAATATAGTTGATTATATAATGGATCACTACTACTAGAGTTGAATAAACTCTAATTGGATAGACTGGGTTCTATCAGCAAGTTGGGTCTTGTAGCAAGTCGGGTCTTGCGCCAAGCTGGGTCTTGGCTGAGAGTTGGTGCTCTCTGAGGAGTTGATGCTGAAACTTTAGGTGGTGCTAAAAATAAAATCCTTGATCACATGTTCATATTACTATGTTCATATTTATTATACAAAATCTTATACAAGACATCTGGTGTCTTTGTGTTCATTGTAATTATGATATGATTGTTATTAATCTATTCAATTATGTTTTAACTATTAACTTGTGAAAAGAAATTGTTAAAATAGCCCACACACTAATTCACCCCCCCCTCTTAGTGTGGGTCGTGTGTTCTTCACTTGGGAAGGTACAAATCACCCTTTACAGGTACTCATACCTCTCAGTAACCATTGGCTATCACCAAGAATCTTTCCCAAGAATCACCCTTTTTAAAATAAGTTTGGCATGGAAAATTGTGCACCAGTAAGCACTCCCATGACTACCAATTGCAAACTCAACAAAGAGGACAATGCTCTAGAAATAGATCAAACCATGTATAGGTCCATGATAGGAATTTTACTTTATATCAGAGCTTTAAGGCCTAAAATCATGCAAGTTGTTGGTTTGGTAAGCAGGTTTCAGTCCAATCCCAAGGAAACTCATGTTCTTGTATTCAAAAGAATATTCATGTACTTGCAAGGCACTATTGATTTTGGATTGTGGTATACAAAAAACACATACCTTGTTCTCAGAAATTAAACAGGTGCATATTGGGAAGGAAGTATTGATGATAGAAAAAGAATTAGTGGAGGTGCATTCTCCATTGGCAGTTTTTTAGTATCCTGGCTCAACAAGAAACAAACTTCCATTTCCCTTTCTACAGCTGAAGTGGAGTATATAACTGCAACATCCTATTGTACGCAAGTATTGTGGATAAAGACCAATCTTAAGGATATTCAAGGTCCTTGTGATCAACATGTTTCCATAATGTGTGAAAATATAATTGCTATTAATCTCTCTAAAAATCATGTTCAACACTCTAAAAATGAGCATATACCCATTAAGTATCACTTTCTCAAAGAGTAGGTTTAAGATCAGGTGGTTAAAACAGAATATGTTCCTTCCAAAGAGCATGTAACAGATATATTTATCAATCCATTACCGTGAGACTCCTTTGAGTACTTCGGAGAGAATTTTGGATTATCTCCCACTCCTCATTAAGGAGTATAACCTTCATGACCAGTTGAACGCTATTGAAAGACTTGTTCAGCCTCAAGGGAATAGTCCAAGAAATTGAGCAGCGGGAAATACAACATTTGGACAGGGGAGGTCACTTTCAAGATGTGCACAGTCTGTAGGGATGATCCCTTTTCCATTGATGTTAAAGGGGGATAAAAATAGAGTTGTGACAAAGAGGATCATACAATAAGGGGGAGTAAAGGCCAGAGGAACACACGGACAGGGGGAGACACTCAACAATAGGTTTTCCATCAATGAAAAAGGGGGAGTTTGTCAATCATATGTTATCATTGATGTCAACATGGTGCACAGACAGTATGGTGCAAATTTGGCACACCGGAAGAGGAAGTGTGTGGAAGTATGTATGGCGCAAAGTTGGCCCATAGGTAGAGGAAGTGCACGGGAGGGTTCTTTCTACTATACTATAGCAGATCCACGTGAAATATAAATCCTAGAAGAAATTGAGAAAGGTTTAAAACATAAGTGCGTAGAAGGATTGAAGGATGAAGGGATCAACAACACAAAATAAATCACGGAAGTGATTGAGTATTCCAGGAGTGCATGCAAAACAGGAGGATGACATACGACGCAGTTTAGATGTAAAGTAGATTGCGAAAAATTTCATTTTTTGTGATTGCGGATTGAATCAGTAGATGTTTGTGCTACAACGCAACGAAGGATGTGAAAATATTGTAGGGTTCCTCGATCAAAGCTATGAGTGACAGAGTGGAATATGATGGGATGAGTGAAAATTTAGAGTCACCAGGGTGATCTCATAATCCAGTGGGGCACATGGGTGAGTATGTTGCAAGGAAAGTGAGACATGTTGAATACTTTTGATTTGTATCTTGTACCCTTATTATATCTATGTAGAAGATGCTTTGTAAACAAGTATGTGAATTAATGGGACAATGAATGATTTGGTAAAATAAGAAATATTTGGTTTGTTTGAGTTAGTCAAAATGTACAGAATAGAATTTTGTCCACATATAACTAATTGGACTTTGATTTGGTCAAAATATGTCCACAATGTAACTGGCATACATCCACATACTTTATTTAGACATAAGTCTAATTGAAAGAAGTTTGATTTGGTCAACATTTGTCCATGATGTTATTTTTATGTGTCCACATACAAGAAGGGGAACTCGAGAAAAAACACTATAAATAAGGACGTTCTTTGTTCAATTTAATGCGTAGATGAAAAGAGAAGAAAAAGGACCTATAATTTTTCAACAAAACTATCACATTAATTTGTGTAGAGAAAGGTACAGTTCTATAAGAACATTTTTAAACCGAATTCAGGGTGGTAGGGTGGTGCTAGGGTGAGTTGAAGCTCATAGAATATTGGTGTCCTCATTATATATGATAGGTTGGTTCCTAAGAGGATTGGTGTCCTCATTGTTTGTGATAGGTTGGTGCCTAAGAGCATTGGTATCATCATTTGTGTTAGGTTGGTGTTTAAGAGGATTTTTGTCCTCATTATTTGTGATAGGTTGGTTCCTGAGAGGATTGGTGTCCTCATTTGCGATAGGTGGGTGCCTGTAAAGATAAAAAATTGTAAATTGTAACTTGGTGCTTGAAAAAGAACATAAATAAAGATGTTTTATGGTTTTCTCCTCCATTGGGTTTCCATGTAAAATTTCTAGTGTAATTTGTTTTATGTGTTGTATTTTGTGTTGTACATGAACTGTTGATTAAGTAAGCATGTATAAACAAATTTAATTTGTTACAAAGGAAAGAAAATTAATAAAACGGATACAAAATTGATTCACCCCCCCTCCCCCCTCTGAGTATTGTTGTAAGTTATAACAACTTTATGTGAAAATCAATGGATTCTTATTGTCCTTCATGGTGGAGAATCAGGTCTTAGATTTTCCATTTTCAATATTTATATTCCCAATAGATATATGGAAAAAATAGAATTTTGGAGTTCCTTATTCACCACTAAGGAAAATTTTGATATATCGACTGTTATAATGGCTATATATTTCAATACAATTCTCCAAAACTCGAAAAAAAGAGGTGTTAGTTGTGTTTGAGACCCAATGTGAGAGAAGATGAAAGATCTTATCTCTTACTGGGATCTATAGGATATTAATCCTTATAAAGGGAATTACACATGAAGAAACAAATGTTATGGTCTTGTTATCCCCAATTCCTATGGATAACTAAGGATATCATGTCTCGATGCCCTCAGGTTGCAGACATGGAGTACTGAGAGATGGCTTGACCAACAGTGTCCACTTGCACAAACAAAGACCCACCTCACCACCATAGCTCCAGGTTCATCATGATGGTATCATGAGTTGGCCTTCAGAAGACATTAGGTCTTGTTCCATGAGGTACAAGTCATGTATTATGGTGAGTGTCCTTTCAATACTTGAGACATTTGATTTTGTTACATCTATTACTTCTCTTGATTATTTGATGTTTGCTTGGACATTATTATCTTTGCCCTGTTTTACCTTGGTGGTTGACATTACACCCTACTAAGTGGGTCACCCTTAGGGATAGGGATGCTACTAGGAGGTCCTTTGGATGAGTCATCATTCCATTCTTGACCATACTTGTCACTTTCCACACTTCATCCCCTCATCTCCTTACCTTTTGGTATTTTCAGGTGTACTGACCCAAGAAGGGGTTGTCCTTCATTACATGACAAGAAGGAGATGAAGTCCCAAAGGATTGTAGCTGGAAAGAGATAAAATCCAAACCATTAACCTTCTATATTCTCTCCCATGGATATTTAAGACAATGAAATGTCTCTCATAATAATAGATGGGACCCGTGAAAGAATAGCTAATAAAAAATGCCAACCAAGGAGGGGCATGTGTGGGAATTGTTTTTAATTCTTAGGTAGAATCCCAACACATGTTTCGAACTTGGGGAAGCATGATGTGACCAGAATAGAGTCAATGTGGGCACAATTTTTATTTCTTAGGTATAAGCCCCACCTTGGCTTCAACCTGGAAACATCCTAAAATTAATTAAAGGAAATAAATGGGCTTGGAAAAAGGTTGCATTGAAAACGAAGGTGCAACACACCCTCTACAAAGGCACCCATAAGTGAGACACTACAAACCTATGTAAGTCATGAGCCCCATGACTAAACATATTCCCATCATCCATGTCACATTATCCACATGACTTAGAAGTAGGCCCCCTCAAGAAACACCCCTAAACTTAAGCGATGATTCACCCAATAGGTCATTTTGTCAACCCTCCCATACCTAAACTTGGAAAATTTCTTAGGGTCTTTGAGCATTGGTTTATTTTGATGAGGTAGTTTGGATGTAGATGCTTAGATGGCTCTCTTATAGATTTGATTACTCATAATGATTCTTTTACTTAATATCCTTGGAGGGTGTATCCATTTTTTTTTGTAGGACCCAGCTGGTGGATATATTTAGAGGAACAAACCTAGTTTGGGATTCCATGGGGCTTGAAACCCATAGGTTGAATTCCAAGGTCCCACATGTCAGATCATGGTGACTTTCCTTTGGAGGCCTAGAGGACACCTTCGAGGAACTTTCCTAGCCCTCACATGCCAAACGATTTGCTTGGAGGGGCCAAAACATCACCCTTGAGGAGTTGACATCATCATTAGGGCTAGGGTTTTGGTGGTGAAGTTGTTATTTGTTGACACTTGGAATGACTTGGTGGGAGGAGGCTATAGCACATGAGAGGGAGGATTTATGAGCCCCAATGAATTCAAATTCCTTCTCCAACGACTTGCTCAAAGGGACAAAACATCACCCCTAGAGAGGTGACGTCATTTTAGGGTTTCTATTGTGCACTTTTTAGATTTCAAGTTTGAATTAAAAATGAATTATATGTGTAAAGGGAAAAAATAAGGGTTGTTGTCCCCTTATTTTTTGTTTACCCTAAGTTAAGTGGACAAAGTGTGTTTAAGAAATTTTGTATAAATAGAGATCATTTGAATCTCATTTTCATCATAACTCTCCCATTGTAAGAAGTACCTGGCTGAAATTTTCACTATACTTGAGGATTCTTGGTGTTTATCTCTCTTGAAAATGGTTTTTGGTGTTATATTTTGATGAATGGATGAGCTAAGGTGGTGAACACCTCTAGGAGACTTCTTTATTTCTCTTGGATGGTAATTTTCTTAGTGAACTAGAGTTTGATCTCTCTCTTTCTTGGAATTGGTAAGGAAAAATATGCATTTGTTAGCTATTTCTTGCTCTTTCTTGGTTATTGTTGGTTAAAACCCTAGGAAGAGTATGTTTTATACACCCTCCATTAAGCTTCATCTAATTTTCTGATTTTACAAGTCCTTTTGCAAGGGTTGTTAGAAGGAATACAAGTGTGTATACCCTCTTAGATTTTACCCTAGTTTGATTAGCATACCCTAGGGAGTAAGAGGATTTACACCCCTAGGGTCCTTGTTGATAAAATTTATGTTTAAGGACTCCATTCACCCAAATATTTAAAGGCATTAATCTGATTTTTACATTGGAGATATAAATTACTTGCCTTTGTAAATGTGAAAAGTCAATATTATGAGATTGTCTAAGTTGGAATCAATTTTATGTTGTTTATGCTTGATTGAAACACTAGGGTGTCTCAATTTAATGAGTACGTATCGCTGTTGTAATAAAAAAAATACACAGCCACTAGGTCTGTAGCAAACCCTAAATAAATCTCTAAATAATTCACAGTTCAACCGTCAAAAATTGCTAACAATTTACCCCTACTATCAACTAAGCCTAACACACTTTTTGGGTGGTTTCTTGGCAAGTTATGGTGGTTGAATTTTATGTTGTAACAACTTGTTTTCTACATCCTTAAGGATGATAATTATCACTGCAGTAACTTGTGTATTTCAGCCTTGTTTCATGCTAAAACCTTGCTCTTTCATTCTTGGTTTAAAGTAGTATTTACTAGCTTGTCTCTTTCTTATTTAATTAGACTTTTAGCATCTTTATTTTCAACTCTTACTATACTTTTTTTGTTGATATTTATTATTGTTTATTGATTCAATTAGGGATAGAAAGCTTAACGTTCTTGTCTACTTAACATATTACATGCATAGTTTTCCTTCCGTGTGTCTTGGGAAGGTACAAATCACCCTTTACAGGTACTCATGCCTCTCTGTAACCATTTCCTACCACCAAGAATATTTCCCAAGAATCACCCTTTTTCAAAGAAGTTTGGCATGGAAAATTGTGCACCAGTAAGCATTCCCATGACTACCAATTGCAAACCCAACAAAGAGGAAGATGCTCTAGAAATAGATCAAACCATGTATAGGTCCATGATAGGAATTTTACTTTATCTCACAGCTTCAAGGCCTAAAATCATGCAAGTTGTTGGTTTGGTAGGTAGGTTTCAGTCCAATCCCAAGGAAACTCATGTTCTTGCATTCAAAAGAATATTTAGGTACTTGCAAGGCACTATTTATTATGGATTCTGGTATCCGAAAAACACAGACCTCGTTCTCAAAAATTAAACAGATGCATATTGAGAAGGAAGTATTGATGATAGAAAAAGCATTAGTGGAGGTGCATTCTTCCTTGGCAGTTGTTTAGTATCCTGTCTCAACAAGAAACAAACTTCCATTTCCCTTTCTACAGCTGGAGCGGAGTATATAATTGCAACATCCTATTGTATGCAAGTATTGTGGATAAAGACCAATCTTAAGGATATTCAAGTTCCTTGTGATCAACATGTTTCCATCAAGTGTGAAAATACAGGTGTTATTAATCTCTCTAAAAATCATGTTCAACACTCTAAAACTGAGCATATACCCATCAAGTATCACTTTCTCAAAGAGTAGGTTTAAAATCAAGTGGTTAAAATAGAATATGTTCCTTCCAAAGAGCATGCCATGCATATCTTTATCAATCCATTACCTTGGGACTCCTTTGAGTACTTCAGAGAGAAGTTTGGATTCTTTCCCATGTTGGTTGTGGAGCCTGATTATCTTCCTGATTCATAGGTCTTTTACTTTCATCTATGTTTATACCCCATGAAGTATTTACACCCTAGAAGTATGTACACTCTTCCACGTGAGGGAGTGCAGAGGGGGTACCCCCTTTGCAGGGTCTGGGGGGGCTATCCCCCCAGTTGGGGGGTATGGGGACAAGCGGGGGTTCGAGGGCGAAGCCCCTGAAGGAAAACTTGCCTTGTAAATGTATATTATAATTTCATTGTAAATATGGACCATTCATTATAAGGTCCCAGATCTAACGATAGAGATTACATTAGGGTTTTTACCCTAGAAGGCAACCCTTTTTTATGAGGGAAATGTATTGCGGCTATGGTTGATGGTGAGTATTGTATTCTGAGAGAGGAGAATATGAGAGAAAGAAGAGGAAGTTACAGTGGGTTTTTTGTAGGTTGTATCCCTTCATATGCTAGATAATAATAAGGGAAGGACCTGGCAATTTCTCTGGTGGACGTAGCCCACACTAGGTGAACCACGTAAATATATGTCTCTATTGTATTGTGTATCTTCTGTGTTTTGTTTTCGCATTTGTTTTATTTTATTTCTCCATGGTCCTATTTTCCTAACATCCCACTCCTCATTAAGGATCATAACCTTTATGGTCGGTTGAAGGCTGTTGAAAGACTTGTTCTGCCTCAGGGGGACAGTGCAAGAAATTGAGCAGTGAGAAATACAACATTCAGAAAGGGGGAGTCACTTTCAAGATGTGCACAGTCTGTAGGGATTATCCCTTTTCCATTGATGTCAAAAGGGGATAAAAATAGAGTTGTGATAAAGAGGAGCATACAGTAAGGGGGATTGAAGGCCAGAGGAACACACTGACAAGGGGAGCCACTCAACAATAGAGTTTCGATCAATGACAAAGGGGGATTTTGTCAGTCATATGTTGTCTTTGATGTCAACATGGTGCATAGATAGTATGGTGCAAAGTTGGCACACAGGAAGAGGAAGTGTGTGGAAGTATGTATGGTGCAAAGTTGGCACACAGGTAGTGGAAGTGTGCAGAAGGGTTCTTTTTACTATACTATAGCAGATACACCTGAAATAGAACTCCTAGAAGAAATTGAGAAAGGTTGAAAACATAAGTGTGTCAAGGATTGAAGGATGAAGGGATCAACAACACAAAATAAATCATGGAAGTGATTAAGTCTACCAAGAGTGCATGTAGAACAGGAGGATGACATACGACGCAGTTCAGATTTAAAGTAGACTGTGAAAAATTCCCTTTTTTGTGATTGCAGAGTGAATCAGCAGATGTTTGTACTACAACGCAATGACGGATGTGCAAATATCACAGGGTTCCTTGATCAAAGCTACGAGTGACAGAGTGGAATGTGATGGGATGATTGAAACTTTAGAGTCACCAGGGTGAGCTCATAATCTGGTGGGGCGACTGGGTGAGTATGTTGCAAGGCAAGTGCAACATGTTGAAGACTTGTGATTTGGATCTTGTACCCTTATTATATCTGTGTAGTAGATGCTTTGTAAACAAGAAAGTGAATTAATGGGACAATGAATGATTTAGTAAAACAATAAATATTTGGTTTGTTTGAGTTAGTCAAAATGTACATAATAGAATTTTGTCCACATATAACTAACTGGACTTTGATTTGGTCAAAATATGTCCACAATGTAACTATCATATGTCCGCATACTTTATTTAGACATAAGTGTAATTGAAAGAAGTTTGATTTGGTCAAAATTTGTCCACAATGTAATTTTTATGCATCCACATACAGGAAGGGGAACTCAGGAAAAAACACTATAAATAAGGATGTGCTCTATCCGATTTAATGCGCAGATGAAAAGAGAAGAAAAAGGACCTATAATTTTTCAACGAAACTACCACATTAATTTGTGTTGAGAAAGGTACATTTCTATAAGAACATTTTTAAACTGAATTCAGGGTGGTAGGGTAGTGCTAGGGAGAGTTGAATCTCATAGAGTATTGGTGTCCTCATTATATATGATAGGTTGGTTCCTGAGAGGATTGGTGTCATCATTGTTTGTGACAGTTTGGTGCCTAAGAGGATTGGTGATCCAGGTGGATATCAGCGGCCACCCACCTTTTCTGACTGGCTCAAAACAGTTTTCTGGCAATTTTGGCAATTTACTATTTTTAGCAGTTTTTAACTTTCGGGGCCATTTTGAGGGCCCAAATGAAGGTTTTTAAAGATATAGGTT
>SNQJ01S0191900.1:7030-18034 GCA_010110895.2 Picea sitchensis
TATTCACTTTGAATTATAATACACTCATCACTTCACTTTATTATTTACCTTTTAAAATCTCTTAAACCACTTTGACTACTTTGACCTTTTGGGGCTTCTAGATGACATATGAGGGTCCTCCAACTTCGTAAGGCCGTAACTCTGAAACCGTGAGGATTTATGTGACATTCCACATACCACCAGAAATGTAATGACATTTAATATCCATCTAGAACAGTATTACCTTCAAATATAGAAAAAATCATATTGTTATCCATCAAACAAACTTGGGTCCATTACCCAAACCTGGGTTCTCCAACTTCACATGGCCATAAATATCTAACCGTGAGGAGTTATGTGACGTTCTACATACCCGTTGAAATGGCATGACAAGAACTATCCATCTAGGATAGTTTCCCTGACAAATTCATTGTCCTTCATCTTATTATTCCATAATTAAGCATGGGTTCTCTTACTCTGCAAAGCGTCTTCCTGTGAGGGATTTCACCATAAGGGGACCACTTTGGAGTTCATCCATATTTACTTCTTATCAACCATGACAAAACAATAATGAGTCATATTTACATCAAACAATCTTGGGTACATTACCCAAACCTTTGTGCTATGGGGCTTTCTTCAAGGGTTGACATCAATGACAACCAACCTTAATCAACATGCATTAGTGTGACTATGGATAAAAGGGTATTTTTTGGACAATGCAACTTTTGGAGGAAAAAACACATTGTTCATGTAGAAAAAGGAAAAATAATTACATTGCTTCTAGGAAGGTAAAAGAACAAAATTTGGGAACAAATGACCTCACCACTAGGAGATGGGATCAATTTAGTGTCCTAAACTAACCTCTTAAATAATAATAAGTTAAATATATCCCTAAAAACAACCAAAGAAAGAGACATGGATCTCAAATGCCTAGTGGAGTCGTCATTTTTCTATGGAGTTTTCATACAGGGTGTATGGAAAACTTATCTTGACAAATTTTAAGCTGAGAGAAAGAAAATGTGAGTAAACAAGATAATAATCTTATCAAATATTACCGTGATCCATGTATACTAACTAACAAACCATTCAAACAATAAATATAAATTATTCAAACAACACTTTGCGGGGAGAAGAAGAGAAATCATCTATTGTCCAATATAAAGGCAATAAAACATGAAATGTCACATGAGGAAAATCTTATAGATGTGGAATCAAATCATTCTCCATGGGATACTTGTTTGATTCCTCGAGTGATCTCTCTTTATTGTGGTAGTAATACAACAATAATTCCCCTTATCCAATGGAACTTTAGAGTGAGAAATGGGAAGCTCAAGTGTAAGGAAACTCAAGATATCTGAGTGGAAGAAATGGTTTTCTCAAACTTTGGTAAAATCAAAAACATAATCCAACAATCTATAAAAAAAAAAAGGAAAGAATCCCAATACTATACATGGAGCCTTCATTGGTGTGATGAAGTTTTATCATATGATCTAAAATGGATCTAGTGACAATAGAGTATGTGGTGTTACTCGGATGGTCAGAAACATACAACACCAAGACTGGTGGATACTTGGGAGGTTGGGGAATGATAGGTTCTAAAGGAGGCATTCTAGCTAAGGAAGCTAGGGAATGATGCATTCCCAAGGGAGGCCTTGATGTGAAGGATATGAAGGAAATATCATTGACATGGTGGGTAACCAAAGAGACCACGTATGATGGGGACTTTCCATGAAAAGTGATGGTGTTATGTTGGTGGATCATTCTAATCTGGCCATGGGTCTCATATAAAATGATGTCTTGGAGGACTCAACATGAGCGGATGTAATGATAGTTTCCAAAAAGAACACAATGTAGGTTGAGTAATGTCTTAGGTTACCATGGTAAGTAGCGATATCCCCCTTAGCATCAGTGGATATAGGTTGATGGAATGGTTGCTTCCAAATACCATTGATAATCAACCAAATGTATAACAAGAGGAATTTTAAGGCTCAACATCCACAAAAAGTATATGAAAAAGTGTATCAAATTCGCAAGGTTGTATGACAACTATGGGAGAGTTTGAGACCTAAAACTAGTTGACAACACCTTGTGTGGGGAAAATATTAATGTCCTTTGGGTTGGTTGTGGGGCCTAAGGAATCCCTAAAATTTCAAGGGGTGGTATTGGTTGAGAGGGAGAAAATATAGCACCAAGTGGATGGAATTGGATGGTATGTCAATGGACCATTTTGGCTCATGTCTAAATTTGATAGGAGAACCTACATGGAGGTTATCTCTAGGATTAGTGAAAGAAATGATAGCTTCGAAGAATTTTTTATCATATTGGAAGAGAGTGGTTAGGGAGGTAGGGGTACTTTCTTGAATCAATTTGGAAGAAATTGATGCAAATTCCCCCAAGGGTGGATGAATCAACCCAATCTCCAAGTTGAAATGACGATGAGATGGTTCTAGAGTGATGGACTCACACACACTGGAAGTAGATGTGGCATATATAATGAAAGTATCTGCATAGTTCATTGGATCAATGTGAGTAATGGAGGGAGGGATCATGTTAGGTACTTGATATGGTGGGAGTTCACAATATGCACATTGATCAATGGTGATGATGCATCCCTTGTGAGGAAATTTCAATACCTAAAAGAGTGATAGATTTCATTACATATAATATGTAATTGTGTCCAACAAAGATGTTATAAATCATCAAACTAGGTATAACCATGACATCAATCAAGATAGTCTTACTACCTAGCTCAATTTCGAGATTAGGCACATTCATGTTGGGTTACATAATCTACCTTTAAAATTTTGTAACTCGGTCATTAATGGAATGAGATTTGGGAAACTAAAGTGCTTCTAGGATGAGAAGGATATAGTACATGGGGATTCCACCTTATGCACTAAACATCGAAGAATTTTGAACTTCCTAACAATGACTCATATTTTCAATGAGGTGGAAGAGTGGAGGAATGATTTGATATGTGGTCCCAATCAAAGGTGATGGCTTTGGGGGGAAGAGGGATCATACTGCTAATTTCCTTACAAAGAGAAGCTCCAATGAATATCATATAAGTAGTGTAGATGCTTTCAATGGCATCATGATCATATTAAGCAAATTATTGTGAAATTATGTGTTGCTTTGACTTTATTGACCTCACCCTTACTCTCAAAAGCATTTTTCTCCATTTAATTTCCTTTGATATCCCTTTTGTGGTTTTGCAAACAAAGAAAAAGGGAGGCCTTTCCTAAGAAAAATTTGTTTAGATTGATTGCATAGTATGAAGATTGACTTAGTTTTTTTTTATATGGTACAAATGGAAAAAATACACAATTAAGAAAAACATATGATTTGGCATATAACTATATTACAATTGGTATTGGTATTGTGCATATCTCTTTTATAAACATATGGTGGTGGGACTTATGAATTCCAAAGTTTGATTATGATGTGGGTGCTATATTATTTTTATAAATAATAATTTATATATATATATATATATATAGAGAGAGAGAGAGAGAGACCAAAACCCATATGGAATGATATGTTATACGCCATGTTTTATTAAAAATTGCAATGGTTATAACATGTTGAAATGGTTATATCGTTGACCTTGTATTAATTTGAAAACATGTTTTAATTGGAAAACATGGTTATATCGTCAAGCATGGTTGTATATTATGGAAGTTTGAAACTTCATGGTGACTTTGTGTACCATGAATCTACCACCTGACACCATGCAATATGAAACACAAATTTTGAGCCCATGAATTATATCATGATATAGTGGAGTCAACCCAACATCCATCACATTGAAGATGGTAGGTATGAGATCAACGGTGGATAAATTGCACCGAATCCACACACATAATAGAGTTTCCACATGGAAATGGAATTCAACTAAAGATTACCACCATTCTACTTCACACACATCACCAGCTCATAGTCGATTCGTTCGTTTAATGACATTGATTTCATTCGGATCACATTCATTTCTCTGTGGTTTGGCCAAGATCTAGAACTTTGCTCGAGCCTCTTACCTAAAACCATATGGAGGACAATGGCTTGTGTCTCTTAGACCTGGAGGTGGTCTTCACTATTCATTGACCTGGAGACTATGACTATAGCTCGAAATTTCACTCGCAAGGAAAGGTAATCACCCTGATTCACGTGGTTAATCATTCACAATGTCTATGTGTTGGTTTGATTTGAGTTTTCATAGAAAACTTCGGCACTCTGTCCATTTTATTCTCGTCATCATACCCTAAGATATGATTGTCAAGAGTTTTTTTAATTTCATGTTATATTTATGGTTTTTTTTGCATTATTTAATGACCACGTTATGAACAGGTCCTCGCTTGTCTTCATCACATGTCGTCCCAAAGCCAGGCCATTCAACCCTATCACGATAATCCTCTCTCCCCAAATTTTTTTCCATCAGCGTAATATTTATGAGCAGTTCGTGGATGAAGCTGTAAATGCAACATGCGCCTGGCCTCTCGTATGGCCTCAAGGTCGTATATGTTATATTATGCTTAAAAGAAATTCCAATCTGTAGATGACTGTATATTCATGGATATATGTTCGAGAATATATGAACAAAAGAAAGAATGTCTTGAACCCTTTAAATCTATGTTTGCACTTGCAAATTTGAAATGATGTTGGGTTTGTTCTTAAAAGTTATATATGGATAAAAAAAATTGGAAAACAATTATGTGTACACCTGAATATGATAAGTATGTCACTGCATCTCTATTGTACACTAATATAAATATTATTCATATGTTACATGTGGCATATGTTTTTTTTTTTTTTTTTTTAAATGCCGGTTTTTTTCCCTCACTCTATCAACCTGATACCCTACCTGATGGTTATAACACTCAATTTTACTAAACACATTTGATATTTGTGTTCGGTTTTAAAGAGAAATGAGTTGTTGAGTATCTTTGCTTGCCTCTGGTTATCATTCTAATTTGGTTTGTGGGTACAATTTCTGATATACAGGACACATATCAACAATAGATAATAGTTGTGTTTGTTGTGGTTATATATATGTATAAAGAGAATCATAACGATTAAATTTCAGTGAATTTAGTTGAAAATGGGTCTCTGTTTGGCTTGAGTTTTCATTCCAAAACTAATATTTAATTATGAGAATTTATTTACAATTTGTATGGCCAAAGAATATGTATATTTGGATTGTGGAATGAAAGTTAAAATATGTTATGGAAAATGCAAGTAAAGACACAGTGTGCGTACTCATTTGATTTTATATATATGAAACTTTGTATGAATATGATGGTCATGTCATATGTTAAATTGGGTGTGTGTGTGTGTGTGTGTGTGTGATGTTAAGAATAACCAGGAAAATCATCAGATCTTATCAAACCTTATGGATAAGGGAGGGAGGCCCCCTTTTTTATTTTTGTTTGAAAAACATATTTAAAACTTTGTTCTATTTTTTCTCATGCCTCTTTCTGAGTTAGCTTGAAGTTATAAAATAACTTGTGGTCTGTCCATATGACCGCATTTTAACAATTAGTTATCATTTTTTGTTGATAACGAATATTGGAAGTTACCAATTATCTTGGTAGAAAACGGTATAAAGATTCAAGCCTTGGAAATAAACATGGTCCTTTTTCCACACTTGTTATGGTATACTTAAAGCATTTTTCTCATTTTTAAAATTCATTTCTTATTAGTGCACTAAGAATTACTAGGTTCCAACAATTTTGCTGATAGAAGGAGTTCTTTTTTAAATGGAAAAATGGGAGGTCAAGTCCTGATCTTTTTCTTTGCATAAGGTATATCTTATTGTTTGGTCACTGAAGCAAAATTCTTTATTGTTTCTGTTGTTCCTGAGTCTGTACTTAAGGCTTAGAAGTACAGTGTCAAGGCATCCGAAAGTGGGTAAAAGATGGATAAGCAAGAAACGTCAACCTTCGGTAAAGGAAACTAGGGAAGATTTCTTCGTTGGCGTTGTCTAGCTTCCAACTGTTCCTGGATAGTTATATCTTGTTCAATGGTTTTCCATGAACGTTCAAGTTCGACCCGACTAGTAGTAGTTTTAAGGATTGTTTCGAATAGGTTTAAGGCAATATGCGTTTGGTCTGATAGTTCGGGTTGGATGTTAGGTTGTATTGGTACAGGGACAGTCGTGAAGGAACAATGAAAAGGGAAAAACTTCAGAGGGAGATTGAGTGTTGTCTCAATTTGGTCGCATAAAAGAGATTTTACGGTTTTAGGAATAAAACAGGAATGCAAATCAAAGGCTCGTTCCCATAACTGTATTATATTTTTATAAAGGTGTGAGGTGGAAGAAAAACATTGAGCCGTCTATAGTGTAAGGTTCCTACCAGGGGAAAACCTCATGACATAAACGAAAGAGGAAAATATGTAAGAAAATAACCGATGTAACAAAGAATACATGTAGAATTCCGAAAATGCAGATTGGTCTTACACCCGTTGATAGCTGGTGCAGAGGAAAGACAATAAACAATTACAGAAAACCCAAATTCATTCGTTATAGTAGTGGTCGTACTAAATTATAACGAAGCACGTCAATTATGAATATGAATTGAAATGGAAAAATGAGATACAAGGAAGCAAACTTGTAATACAGTAGTGATGGAATTGAGAATCTCCAGATCTGCTTGTATTAACTCTCAATGTAAAAATCTATTGCAAACGACACAAAAAGGTCCAGCCTTGTTTATTTCTTTCTCCCATATATTTATACAATTTTGCAAATAAGGTAGCATCTCAATAGTCACAAAAATTTCGGTTACAATAGAGAGGAGTGAAATCGCTCCCTTTCTCCTACTCTGTCTTCACTTGGTGCCAGGTGTTTCTCATTGCGAGAGCCCGGTACAGGCGATACATCTTTCCACAAGCTGAAATATTAGCCGCGATGGTTCGGCTTAACAACTGGCTTCGAAGAAGTAGCATTCATGGGCTAACTGTTGTAACCTGTCCTCCATCTGTCCATCGATGATGTCGATGGCACATAGTTGAGCGCTGGGTTTGATCATGCACTTATTAACTTGGACTATGTCCACCACAGTCATCTGAGATATATCGGCCGAATCTCTCTCTTCCTTTTCCTTCAGCTCAAGCGAGATTTGTTCCACATTCATCTGCATCAACGTCTCAGCGTCGCCTCCGTTGTCAATACCCAGTAGCTCGTCGTCTATAGAATTGAAATCCTCCTCCAAGGAATTGGTTATCTTTTGGGCTTGTTGCTTGCCTTCGGCGATGTTATGCTCCCATTCCTTTAACAGAATATTTCCACGGGGTTGTTTCGAGATGGTGAGCCTGGGAGCACCTACCGAAACTATGTTATTCGTGGCTATCACTGCCTCCTGGAAGGCGACCAGAGTCGCTCCTGCATCCCTTTCTCTGGAAGCTAGGTTCTCGGAAACCTGATTGACCAACCGACAGTTTTCCCGGATCGCTCCCACCTTGGCGAGCAAATTCTGTTGAGCCGAAGAGGTTCTGCTCTGAATTTCGATTGCCTGGGATTTGAACATCTCAATGTTGATCATTCTGCTCTCGGCGATTTCTACCCGAGCCTGCAGCTCTTCAATCAAATTCCTCTGTTGTCTCGCCTGCATCCGACCATCCCGGACAACTAGCTATCCTTGCTCAAGCTTAGTTTTGAGCACCTCTATTTCATTTTTATCATCCAATCTGGCCTGCTCTATTTCCATGCTCGCCTGACCTTTAGCATTCTCTGTGGCTGAGCCCAATCTGGCTTCAAGTGTCCTGATTAGGCAATTTTCCCTTTTAAGTTGGTTCTTCAAAAGTCCGACCGAGAATTGGTTTGCCGAGGCATACGCTCCTAGCGTCCCTGCGATTTCAGTGGCAAATTGCTCATTCTTTTTATCTTTTCCATCGGTCATCACTTTATACTTTTTTGCAGTCGACTCTCCCTCCTGGTAGAATTCCCTTTTCACTACCACTTTTCTCTTTTTATCAAAGAAAAATTCACTTGGAGGGAGTTATTCTACTCTTATGGGCCTCAGCTCCTCATTGAATATCCATCCCTCTTCGATATTTCCCTACGTCGACTGCAAGGGAGTGACAGATGTGATGGGTTTTCCTATCTGTTTCACCGATTTTCCTAGGGTATCGACCGGGTTCTGCTTCTTTGGCGGTTCTGGGGTCTTTATCTCGGTCTCTGGATTCTGTTCTTTTGGCGGGTCCATAGTCTTTTCCTCTGCTTCTGGATCCTTTGTTTGTTCCTCCTTGTCCTCGCGTTTTCCCTGGTCAGGAGTTGCATCTTTAGAACCTTCAACGTCCTTCTGTTTCGTCTCCGAAATATATGGACCCTCACCTCACAATACAGCGGGGAGACAGCTATGTCTGTGTTCCTGAAATTTCAATACCTCGGCTCTATCCTCGGGTGCCAAGGATTGAATCTAGACTAGAATTTCCTCATAGGACCTCGCTCCTTGGAAAATGTCATCCGAGGGTGAATTCTCATGTTCAAATATTTTGAGCCCGCAATTAGCCAAATGATTGCTCATGACCCTCTGTGGATCGTGCTTCTTGTATTTGATGGAGACCAAATTAAGGTCTTCCAGGGCAGCAGCCTCGGCTTTGGCATGCTCGAAATCTAATAAAGAATAAGAATTCAAACGAATGGGAAAAGAAGGCCACACCTTCTTTGAATAGCCTTTGATCTCTTTACTTACACCGCCAATTACCGTCTGCTGGGCGACCTCGCGACAAGCCATCTTGTCAGGAATGAACAATGGCAGCGCATGCGGGGGAACAGAGGCCCCAAAAACTTCGAGGTATGAAAATTATGCCTCCACGTACCAGTCTGCTATGCTGCTCAGATTTGTTGCTATTCTGTCCGAGATACGGGGTGGTGGGTGACCAAAAATGACAACGTGCAGGGGCACCATCACCCAGTTAAAAATTTCATAAGAGAAATTTTCTGCTTTGTTTTCCCATAGTTTTTCATGATATACATGTATGGGTTTGTCTTCGGCCAGAGTCCAACCCCAGCTCATTAATGGAAAAGGTGTCATAGAACAAATGGCATCCATAATATATGCGGACATGAAGAATGAGGACGGCCTCCCATTTTCCTTCTGCTCCCGATACTCTGTGACCCGATTGGCCAAGCTATCCAAAAGCATCTTTGCCCAATCGAAAGAACAACCTTCTGCGACCCGAAACATAAGAGGCACCCACGCAAGGAAAAAATGCGCTGTGTCTTCTCTACCATATAATCGGCATGTCATCATGGCCACATATCTATAATGTGGTTCTAACGAAGCGATTGAATAAATTTCGTTGGCATCATCTCTGAACTTTGCAGTGTTCGAAACCCAATCCTTTATCAAACTGGACATGGTCTTATCGTACTGCATGCATTCCTTCTCCTTGAATACTTCTAAGAACTCGGCGCCATATGTGTAGTCGGACGTCGCTGGTAGCTTATACATGGTTTGTAGATTCTCTGGCCTAAAAGTCCCAACAGTGACTCACTGCTCGTTCATGATAGTCCTAGTCGGTATGTCCACGTGATCCAATGCCCATCGGATCATGTCGTAATATGGAAGCAACCGTGGCCTGGCTGCTACCCTGTGCATCCTGGATTGGATGACTATTTTGTATTTGGTGGTTATATCGTCTCTTTCGTTGCCGTCGAAGTCGTCGGAATAATCCACCAATTCTGATTGCAGCATGTCTGAAACATATGACCAGTTAGGGACCGAGTCGGTATTTTGGGGCGAAGTATTGGAGACATTATCTGAACCTTGCCCTGAAACCTTGACATTTACCTTTGCTGCTTTCTGCGGGGCCATGGCTGAAGCTTGCGTTTTAGCTCTTCTGCGATAGAACTGCGTATACATATAGAAGTCAGTTTACTCAGAAGTGATGAGCTCTGCGTGCTATGAAAAACATTCGTTATAATGAAGCAAAGTCCTTACATATATTTGAAAACTCGGTATCTTTCAAAACAAGCATGTCAAATCATAATTAGAAATAAATTTATGCCATAAAAATTCGATCTTATATTCATAGATTTACCCTATTTCCCCATTAATGTCATAAATTTTGGTGGTTTAAAAGTCAGTTGGTGTATGGAGAGAAAAGGCCCCCTCGTAAATCGTGCAATAATCGAAACACGGGATTTGTCTTGATTTAGCTTAATTAATCCAATCTCGCCAAAGTTAATCAATTTCTCACTATTCGTTATATCGTGGATTTTCTTTTAACACTTTGGGTCTCCAACTCTCGAGACTGCGAGGACCGATTTTGGTTTAATTAAAGGTAATCGTGATTTGGGGTTTGATTAATTTTATAATCATTTTATTCGCCATATCGCATCTCGGAACTTCGAAAATAAGTTTCTGGGAGATTTATATGCCTTGTTGCAAAACCGCGAGATCGCGATAACAAGGCTTAATTAAGGGGAAGATAATCTTGGATTAAGTGATTAATTAATCATGCTATAATTACGTCGTGACTTCGTGAGTCGGGGTTTAGACGTCGTAACTTTCGAAAAAGATAGTGCCGAGTGGCGACATGCCGAGAACAACTTTAACCACGGTTAGTTTTTTTTTCCTTTAATCCTCGACATGGGTTATCCAGAAAGGACCTCGTGTTCTCGGCTCTCGGGGCTGTAAAAATAAAAATTTGGGTTTGATGAACGCCGAGGCGCGAAACCCCGGCGATGTCTAATCATGAGTTAAAAAAAAAATTACCCTTGTTACTGTCTTGAGTGAAAATTTAAAACGACTTCGTCGTTTCGTGACTCGGGAAGTGTGAATTCATGAGTTATAGTATCTGACCTGCGAGATCCCGAAGTAGAATAAAAAGAGGGAACATTCTTACGAAAAGTAGGACTTGTTTCGAGAGTAGAAAAATCGTCGTTGCTAGCGTGACAAAGTTTCAGAGGTCTCAATATCTCGGAGGGAAAAAGAACACCATCTTTAGATTTCAAGCATCAAATGAAAATTGTGACACGCTAAAAAACAAGGGTGGCTCCAACATAGGCTCCAACTAGGGATC
>SNQJ01S0191901.1:0-17929 GCA_010110895.2 Picea sitchensis
AAGCTTGCTAGAATGGCGTCATCTTATCTTTGAGAAGAGATGTGATGGTTGTGCACATTCACCAGAAGAAGATTACAATGAGGCTATAAAGGAATTTTTATAATAAACCAGAATGCCAAAAACCCTAGACATCCAAAAACCTAACCCTAAAATATGAAGCGCCAAAAGTCATGTGGGCCCTGTTTGGGTAAGTTAGTACATCAATTTCCCGGGGTCATAACTTTTGCATACGATCTCCATTTTATGCATGTGATAGCCCGTTGGAGAGGTATCATCGAGGAGACTCATTTTTGGGGCTCAATAATTCCTTCGACTATCATTGAGGAACTAGATCCTGAAACACCTTCATTTAGGCCCTCAAAATGGCCTCAGAAGTTAAAACTGCTGAAAATAGTAAATTGCCAAAATTGTCAGAAAACTATTTTGAGCTAGTTGGAAAAGGTGGGTGGCCATTGATCTAGATCAGGTACTTAGTTAAACTGAGTTGTATTTTTCCTGGTCATCATTTCTGCCTACACCCTCTATGCATATGATGTCCTCTCTCTCATCAAGTCCATAGTTCTACAGTCTTTGTCATCATGGCCCACTGACTTGCAAAAGTTGCAATATGAACTCTTTGGGACTGTATGGTATTTCTGCATCATTGAACAATGATATGGATCATGGCCTAGTTTCTTACATATTTTTCACCATAGTCCTCCTATTGGTAATGGATTTGGCATCCCTGCTACCATATACTTCACGGATGTTGGACATTCATTCTTATGGTGTCCTTTCATCATGAATGTTGTACACCAAACGAATTCTCGTTTGTCCTTACTTTTGTTCTGGTTTAGCTAGAATGTTAAGTTCTTCATGGCTAGATCCATCTTCTGTTATTGGTTTTATTTCATTTGCAAAGTTTCCTGCAGACCATCTGCCTGTGTCTGAAACTTCTATTGTCACAGTGGTTATTTCAAGTGTGGTAATAGTGAATTGACGAACAAGTGCTTGTGTTTCATATCTGTCATGAGGTATTTCAACTTTCCTTTTAGTCGCTTGAATCTCTGGTCAATATCCCATACATATTCTCCTTGTTTCTGTCTAATTTCTATCATCTCGTTCATGTACTAATCCTCTGAACTTGGCTTCTGCAACTCATTTATCAACAATTTCTTGATATCCACAATCGTCCCAGTTGTCCCTGGTGGGTTGTTTGTGGCTAAATCATATACCAATCCAGTGCGTGATCCCTTAGTGTAATTGCTAGTTGTGAAAATTTATTGTCCTCGTCTGTGATTTGTTTTGCTTCCCATATCTTCTCACAAATAAACAGGTGCTTCTTCAGGTCCTCCAATGCTTCTCCTTTGAATTCTAGTAACCTGATGGTGGGATCATGTCCTTCCATCCTGAATGTTGAACAACTACCTCCACACGGTGTAGATAATTGAGTAATGCTTCTTGAACTATATCCTCCAGTTGTTGTTCCCTATGTTTATGTACTTCCTGTTGTCTTTCTTCTCCCAAAATTCGGTTGTCTAAATGGTGGTGTTCTTTTGGGTGTGTTAGTCGCACATGGGTTTATGGGTTCCACACTTACATTAATATGGATAGTATTTATGTCTTCTCTTCCCTTTATTGGACCTCTCGTCTTCCTCTCATATGTTGCACGCAGGATTTCCTTAATCTACTCCGCAGCTAAGAGATCCTCTAGCTATTCTTCATCACTTTCCAAGCCTTCCCTCGCGACTACAACCCTCTTATTGGTGTTCACCTTGTATTAGTAGGGTACTCCACTGCGCGTATTTCTAGCAGTCTCCATGATCCACTTGATCTGGTCATTTTCCATCATGATTAGGTCCAAGGCTTCCTCATTCTTTCCTTTATCCACTTCTCCTTCCATTTCTCCTTTTCTTGTCAGTGCTTCCCCCCTACCCCCATGCACACAAGAAATTTTAGATGTATGATTCCATTGTCATTACACCTTTCTTATAGAGTAGTATCTTAATAGAAGTATACAATGATCTAATATACCTTCCTCAAGGCCCTCATAGAAACTCTTTCTCTGCTGTGTTGTACAACTTCCCAGTATCTACTGCAAATTCTGTTATAAAGCTTGCTACAATACTGTCAAGCCAAAACTATACTGCATGGGTGAATTTGTTATTCACCTGCTATAACTGCTCAATCTGAACTGAGGTCCACTCTAAATTTCAGATCCGGTTTGTTGTGTGATTATACTTGAACCTCAATATCCACTCCTACAATAAATGTGGAAAATCGCAGAAAAATACTTCATGTAGATCAGTAGACACATACTTCTCAAGGTATTTTCATAGTGTTACTCTAGGGTTTATGTTATCTTTCTACGCAAACTTTGGCTCCTTTGTATTCAACCTGATTTCTATATCTTCTTTTGTGGGATTCCACGCTCTCAACATCCCCTTCTAGCAGTGCATTATCACCTTTTTGTCATTTGATTTGGTATTCCTTTTGACCTGCCTTCGGCAGATCTTACCCTCTTTTAACAGATCCCATCTACTCAATCCTATACTGCTCCAACTGGAAACAAAACCATTTGTCGGTTTAGATATCTTTGCATTTATACCTTTAACATGCTTGACCCAGGTTCAAGTCTATTGGGGTTCTAACAAATCCTCTAAAACTATCGGCCCTCCTTGTAAACTAGAAGGAAACACAGCATACAAAGTGCACTGCACAGTTACAGCAGAGATAGTCTTAATGGGTGACTGCAATACTCAAGTGTTTGCAATCTAGGATTGAGTGGAGATATGAGAAGTGTGTGCCCCACCCAGGCTACATCCATAAATATCTGGCTCCTAAGCTCTTCTATTATGGTAGTTCCAAAACTACAACGTCGTGCACTTTATAACTCATCCTCAGTTGGGTTGAGATATATTATGAGGTAGACTAGATCACACTAGGATCCTTAACCTATGATCTAACCCTCAAGATCTACCCTCCTGACCCCTCTATAGCTCAACAACTTACAAAAGGGTATCGAATTACAATAGTGTTTCTACAAAAATCCCTAAAAGGTCTCTCTGTCTCCACTCCATCTAATCTCTCTAAAGCATCCCTAAGCATCTATATATACATTTTTGTCTCATCATCCATTACAATGTATTACAAATACCCTAACCCTAATGTCGTTAGGTCTTCCATGCATGTGTGTGTGTTGATCTTCCTTCCAGTTGTTGCTTTCCTCATGCATGCCTTTCTTTCCGCTTTGGCCTGCTTCCAACAAGGAGTCATAGATCTCATACCAGAAAGGAAGAATCCAAGAGTGTTGGTAGACATCATCATCACTCCCCAAGACACTCAACTAGAAGAGAAAGAAGTATCCCAAGTTCATCTCATGTCAGGAAGCATAGGAGAATGTTTGGAGGGGATGAATTGCAAGGAGAGTTCAATAATATTGAACCTCCTATGTTTGATAGTGAGCATGAGAAGGATGAGGATGCAGAGACCTAGTTGTTGGGCATGAGAAAGTACTTTCAGTTGCACAATTATTCCTCACGGACGGAAGGAAGAATTACAGTTTATCAGTTGAAAGGATAAACATCGATATGGTGGGGCTATCTTGTGGAATTACAACACATTGATGAGAAAAGAGTCACTTGGAGGTAGTTCAAGAAGTATTTTTAGAAGAAATACTTGTCCAAGAATTATTATGATAGGAATATGAAGGATTTCTTTGAAATCAAGCTTCGGAATATGACCATGGATGAGTATGAAAGGAAATGTTTGAAGTGTTCAGCGTAGCTGGCGTGTTTGAAGGGCGTATTTTATCTATTAGACTTTTTCACCCTTTGATCTTGGCATGAAATTTTATATTTTTTTTCCCATCATTTAAATCAAAACTAAATCACTTAACAAAATTCAATCAATACCTATTGTATTAAATTACTCCCTTCCAATTATGAGTTTCATTCGATTCGAAATTGGTTAAGTTTATGGTGTCATTCTTTCTTCTGTCTATGGAGATGGGGATATCACTGTGTTGTGAGAAGACTCATACAAACAAAGAGTCATGGAAGGCTAGACCCAAGAAGAAGATGCCCGCCTCATCACCCACATTCAAGCCCACTGCAAAGGTCGTTGGAACTGCAAAGGTCATTGTCATTCCCTTCCTAGAGCCACAAGTTTCTTGCCTCACCTTTACTTTTTCAATGAATTACTAGCTTCTATTAAATAAAAAGAAGAGATTATACTATATAACTTTGTATTATTTCTAGACTGTAGGGTTCTTGCAATGTTGTAAAAACTACAAGCTCCAAATCACAGGAACCGATGCTTATTATTATTATCATGAAGACATCTAAAAACACAGGTGGGAAGGTATTTAACATGTGGATTCTGCAAAACCAAACTTAGTGAGAAAATAGATGTGAAATAAGATGTTTTTTAAAATTGACATAGCCATGTAGATTCAGTCAAACAAATACAATTTTCATCCTCATACAATAACAATTTTCAAAAATTCGAACAATAAAAGTGAGCATGACAATGTTATTTGCAACTAAAATTTAATACTAAATTTTTATAAGCCTTGCCTCTCTCCTTTGTTGTATGCAGGTTCTAGGCAATATTCTTCAATCCTTGATATTTTCTTCCCTCTTAATCTTCACTTTTCAACCTGTCGCATGTGATACCGTCCAAAAGAGTCCTCATGACTTGTGAGTGAGGAGGTGTTGCGCAGCTTGTGTTACAGAATTTATAACTTGTGTTATCCATGTAGCCTTTTTTATAGAATTTATAACTTGTGTTATGCATGTAAACTCTACTATAGAATTTATAACATTTGCTATGCATGTTGGCTCTATCATAGAATTTATAACTTGTACTATGTAAGCTTGTTACAGACCTAACCTCCCTAACCCCTCACGTAGGCAGAATAATATATTTCCATGTAATCAAGGCGAATATTAATAAGACCTAGAAATAAGGAAGAATAAGTCAAATGTAAGAAGACCTAGTAGAAGCTTCCACTTCTAGAAGAATCTTCCTCTAGATTGTTATTTTGGATAGATAAATTTAGTATAAATAGGAGTAGAGGGTATGAGAAGTTTTGTCTTTAGAATTGTTGTAATAGAGGGTAGCTATGTTGGAGGTTTTCCCCTTGAAGAGACAAGTGAACATTTTTTCCTATCAATAAATGTATTATTTGGTGTTGTGGTTTCATCTATTGTTTTGTTCCATTGTTATTCTCTGCAATATTTCTATTTCATGATATTATAATAGATCTGGTACCCTACAAGTGGTATCATAACACTTTCCTTGGCAGAAAATTGTGGATTAATTTTTTTCAGGGTAGAGACGTATTTCGATGCCTTAAAGATACAAATATTTTGCATTCAATGCACAACTCCACGGTCGTGGAAACATACACACATGAACTACAAGTTGTACTCAAACACACATTATTGGCCACCCTTGTAACCCCATTGGTACCCCTTCGAGTGGTAGCACATAAGACAACACCTATATACGGATCGACCTAGATATCCTGAAGCCCTTCGTAGATAAACCAATCAACCGCCTAACTGATATAGTTCCACTGAGAACAACACTCATGAAGATACTCTCTAGTACCTAGGTAGTCATGTAGTATGGCTAAGGGCATGGTCTAGCCTGCTTAAATGTTGCACTGAGATATTGGGTCAAGTATTGTTGTTGGACCCCGCACATATCTCAAAGAGATATAACACAAGGAAAACCCTTGTCTGTAGAAACCATGAATACCCTAACCTTTGGAACATAAACATAAACAAAAAATACAAGATCTATTGTCGTGCAACTATACCTTTTGCATTCTGGTTGTGAAATTCCTACACATTTTTTCATGTTAAACATTTGGTCATTTAGTCACTATAGTGTTATTTAGATCAGAGTATAACTCTGCAGGAGTATAAAGAAATAAAATTTGGATACTGCGGGAACAATTATTTGAGACATATCCCATTGGATTCTTCTCTTTTCCCTAATCGCAATCATACCTACCATTTTTCAACAATTTTTTTTTCCATGGACTCGACCCCTTCTCAACACTCCTATTGGGAATCTATCCCATTCACCTTCTCTCTTTACACTCATCGTAGTGTTACCCATCACTAATAACTCATTTCTTTGTGGTCCCATTTTTCCCCTGGTACCATCCCCATGGCCCACACTCGCAACCAATATTGGGAACAACGTCTCACTGCCTTGGCCAAAGATCATGACCAAACTCAAAGTGATAGCTCTTCCATCATGTCCAGTATTGGTAACATAAACTCCTGGCTTACTCTGCTTGACTCACTTCTCACAACCATCATTCAATTGAATGCCACCTGTCAACAATGTCAGGATGTAGTGAACAATTTGACTACCTTGTTTAAGCACACCCCAGATCCTTTCTCTTCTTTCAGACCTTATAACCATGATGGTATTGAATCCTCCGGGTACATCTCTTTTCCTCCCCATAAATTTCAACAGGACATACATCCCCCTCATGTGGAGGTAAAAAAATTTGATGGCTCAGATCCCACAAGATGGTTCACTCAAATGGAACACTATCTCTCTTTGTATGACATTACTGATGAGCTGGACAAATGAAGGTATGGTGTTCTCTGTCTATATCTAGAACATTGGCAATGGTGGAAATGCAGAAAAAATTCCACCAAGGGTATGTTTCTTGGACACAATTTGTTGTTGAAATTTATGAACACTTTGACAATGACACCCAGCATTTAGGTCATTTGACAAAGTTGAAGTAGTCTGACACAATGGAAGACTTTATAGTTTCTTTTGAGCAATTGGCTTTTCACATAGAGGGCATGTCTGATGCTTTTTTTTGAGAATGTTTTATCAGTGGACTCAAGGATGAGATACGTGCCCATGTCCTCATGGCTCGACCTTAGATTTGGGTGGAAGCTATTGAAAGAGCTAAGGAAGCACAACAGGTTGTCTCTTCTCAAACCAAAAAACACTCTTTTATTCCTCTCCTTAAACCAGTCACCTCCAATCCTCCTTCCAATCCCCTAAGGAGTCATTTCCCTGAATGCTCTCACTAGCTTCTCTGCTCCCCAAGCCCTCAATATAATTGGTTACATTAAGAATTAGAAGGTCATCATCCTTTTTTATAGTGGAAACACCCATAATTTTATTCATTTCTGTATTTCCCAATAAACTAATTGCTATATTTATGCAATCAATAATTTTAAAATCATGATTTCCAATAGCGGATCCATGAAATGTGGGGGGCATTGTGAAAATGTACGTCTCCAAATTGGTCAGTACCATATGAAGTCTCATATGTTTTCTATCGACGTGATTGGTTGTGACATTGTGTTCGGTGTCGAATAGATTAGGTCTCTTGGTCCCATTCTCATGGATTTTAAGGAATTAACCATGCAATTCAACCAAGAGGGACACCAATATAAGTTCCAAGGCATCACAATAGGTTCCCCTGAGATCATCAGTTCCCATTGCATGAAAAATCTCCTCAAAAAACATCATTCCAACATTATTAAACAAGTCCATTCCATTCACACCACTGAGACACCCTTTGTGTCGCCGAACCTCCAATCATCAAGTTGTTTTTTCCACTCTCGAGGGACTCCCTCCTTCCCATGGTGTTCATGATCATTACATCCCCCTTGTCCCTGACAACCTTCCTCCCATTGTTTGTCCCTATCTTCATCCCTTTGCCCAAAAAAATGAAATTGAGAAAATTGTTCAAGAATTTCTCACCGCAGGCGTTATCCATCCTAGTTCAAGCCCCTATTCTTATCCTTTGGTCATGGTACTAGGCGATTGTACTCAATTATTCTCCTAACTTTTGTGCCCTTAAAAAACTCACCATCAAAGACAAATTTGCCATTCCTATCATTGATGATCTCTTGGATGAATTTAGTGGTGCCCAGTTCTTTACTAAACTTGATATTCATTCTAACTACCACCAGATAGGTATGAAAGAGGCATACATTCCCAAGACTGTATTTCCAACTCATGAGGGCCACTATGAGTTTTTTGTCATGCCATTTGGTTTGTTTAATGCTTCCTCCACTTTGAAAAGCCTCATGAATCATGTCTTCCATCATTTTCTTCGTCATTTTGTCTTAGTTTTCTTTGATGATAATCTCATCTATAGTAAAACTTGGACAACCCATATTGCTCATGTGGATCGAGTTCTACATCTACTCTCTCAGCACCAACTCTTCCTAAAATAATCTAAATGTGCTTTTGGAGCCTCAGAATTTGAGTACTTGGGTCATACTGTTGGAAAGGAAGGTGTCAGGGTGGATCCTAAGAAGATTAAATTTATGCATGATTGGCCTCGCCCCAAGACTCTCAATATCTTGCATGGTTTTATGGCGTTAACAAGCTATTATCTCAAGTTTGTTAAGAAATATGGAAAGATTGTGGTACCTCTCACTTCTCTCCTTAAAAATAATTATTTCACTTGGACTCCTACAACTAATTAGGCTTTCAAGCCTTGAAGGCAACTATGTGCACCACTCCTGTCCTGGCCCTTCCTAATTTCACAAAGACCTTTGTACTAGAATGTGATTCTTTTGGGAGAGGAATTGGAGCAGTCCTTATGGAAGATGGCCGACCTTTGGCCTTTACCAACAAACAACTGTCAGAGCGACATTTGGGCCAATCAATCTATGAAAAGAAAATTTTGGCTATTATGCATGCAGTAGATATCTGGCGCCCTTATCTATTGGGGAAACGTTTCCAAATTAAGACAGATCATCAAAGCCTCAATTATTTTCTGGAGCAATGACCTTCCTCCTCGGAGAAACAAAAATGGGTGAGTAAGCTCTTTGGATATGATTATGAGATCATTTACAAGAAATGCAAAGAAAATGTGGTTGTTGATTCTCTTTCAAGAAAATATGAAGATGAATGGTCCCTTTTTTCTCTCTCTTTCATTGTATCATATTGGATCCAAGTTGTTCTCTAGGAATGGATACAAGATCCCAAAATTTCACATCTGATCCAACAATTGCAAGCCACTTCTCCAGTTTCCCCCAGCTACTCTTGGAACAATGATGAGCTTCTCTACAAAGGCCATTTGTATTTAAGTAAATAGTCACAACTTAAATCCATGGTACATTCTGAGCTTCATGCTACACCCACAATTGGGCACTCAGGGTTTACCAAAACCTATGACCGAGTCAAACGTTCTTTTTTTTTGGATGGTATGAAACATGACGTTCACAATTTTTTGATATAATGTGATGTTTGTCAATGCAACAAGGGAGAAACAATCAAAGCTCTTTGCACAGTACAACCAATTCTGATTCCACTCACTATTTGGAGGGACATCTCTATGGATTTTATTGTTGGATTACCTAAATTGGGCAATGGTGGTCATTGATCATCTTTCCAGGTATGCTCATTTCTATGCTCTTCAACAACCATTTACTGCCTCCACTATGGCTCAAATTTTCATGGATCATGTCTTCAAGCTTCATTGCATGCCTCATTCCATTGTTTATGATCAAGATCCCACTTTCACTAGCAAGTTTTGGTAAGAACTGTTTAGGCTACAGGGCACCCAATTGTATCTCAGCACAACCTATCATCCCCAGACTGATGGTGAAACTGAAGTTGCCAAAAAGTGGTTGGAGACATATTTGAGGTGTTTTGCATCTGAAAGGAAAAACTAGTGGACTCGATGGTTACCACTAGTTGAATGGTGGTACAACACTTCTTACCATACACCTACTCACATGACTCCTTTTGAAGCAATATATAGACAAAATCCACCTTCAGTTCTCTCATACATGCCAGGTGTTTAGAAGTTACAGGCGGTTGACCAAACACTTACAGTTCGAGAGGCTATTCTCTGTACCCTCAAAAATAATTTGGTCATCACTCATAATCGCATGAAGCAACAAGAAGATCAAGATCGCTCCGAAAGTCAATTTGCTGAAGGAGACCAAGTGCTTCTTAAAATACAACCTTATAAGCAAACTTCACTAAAGGCCAACCATTGTCAAAAATTGGCTCCCAAACTTTATGGTCCTTATACAATTCTCAAGCGCGTGGGACATGTGGCCTATTAGTTAGCTTTGCCCAGTCATTCTATGCTCCATCCTACTTTTCATGTCTCCTTCTTAAAGAAGTTGATTGGAACTAACTGCCAAACTTAAACCATCCTTCACGAATTGGATGAAGAAGACTCCATCTGGTTGCAGTGACAAGAAGTTTTGGACTAGAGTGAGCATCATCTTTGTCAGCGCACCATCAAGGAAGTGTTAGTCTAGTGGAAATATACAACTTGAACACATGCCACCTGGGAGCCAGCAACCATTTTGCAACAATTTCCTCATCTCAAGCCTTGAGGACAAGGATGTTTTTAAGGGGGAGGGAATGTTAGGGACCTAACCTCCCTAACCCCTCACATAGGTAGAATAATACATCTCCAGGTAATAAATTCCAATATTAATAAGACCTAGCAATAAGGAAGAATAGGTCAAATGTAAGAAGACCTAATAGAAGCTTCCGCTTCTAGAAGGATCTTCCTCTAGATTGTTCTTTTGGATAGATAGATTTAGTATAAATAGGAGTATAGGGTTTAAGAAGTTTTGTCTTGACAATTATTGTAATAGAGCATTGCTTTGTTGGAGGTTTCCCCCTCGAAGAGGTAAGTGAACATTGTTTCCTATCAATAAAGGTATTATTTGGTGTTGTGGTTTCATCTATTGTGTTGGTCTGTTGTTTTTTTTTTTTTTACAGAAATGATTAGAGAGATTTGAATTAAAATGTGGACTAGCCACTGTTTGGTTACAAAATGGCAGAGTTGCACTGAGAATCTTCCTGCAAAGAGCTGAGCTACACTACTGGAAATACTAAGTTTGGGCCTTCACCCCCAGAAGTGTTTCGTTTCACCTAATATTACAGATTTATTTTAAAGCCTTGACTTCTATACAAAATGTCAAGATGCTTGAGAAGAGAAGAGATCTCTTCAGATCGAAAGGCTGGTTATTCTTTGGGGTCCTTCCTCCATTCAATATTCAGCTTGGACATTTTGTCTTCCAACAGACCGATCCTTTCCTCAAATTTGTCCTTTGGGTTCTTCAGTTCCTGATGCAGTTTGTTGAGCTCCTCTGTGAATCCAAATTTTACAGTGGAAATGTCCTTCTCCAGTTGCTCCAATCGCCTGCCTGCCTCCGAATCTAGGTTCTCTAATAAATCGAGTTGGAACTGTAGTGTCTTCTTCAAGCTCTCCAACGCTATGTCCATGAGCTTTAGTTGCTCCTCCGTGGTGAGGTTGCTGCTAGAACTAGTTGCCATCTCTCCTCCCCTATTTCACACGCTCTGATGCCTCACAATCAGATTCTCTGCACAGCTAAGGATAGAACTGCTCTTGGGCTGAGGATGCATCTCAGATTTAACCTTTCCCTCCCTGCCTTCATCATTTCTCCCTTCTTTGAATTCCCCAAGAGGCATGGTTGGATTGTCCTGCTGTCTCCTCCTTACCTGAGATCCGATCTTTCTCGGGCCGTCCTCTGCCCAATTCGTCCTGTCACGCACCCTTCTATTGGTTGAGTCTGGGCGCTGTCTATTTGGTCCTATCCCCCACTTTACCACTTGCATGAGCCTCGCGTTTAATGTAGAGGTGAGTCAAGGTATGTCCACCGTGGATAACAAGTCGTTTAAATTCATGCTTCCTGGTGCCAAGAGGGTGCCTCTATTTGCCTCTGCGTCCTCTTCCTTATTCAAATCACGCAAAATGTGGAACAACTTGTATGAGTCAAAGATTCTAAGGAGGAGGCAGATTCTATCTAGAAAAATATTGAGGTGTGCACTTGGGTTTTTGGAAGAGTGAATAATGGCACTTATTAACATGCGGGAGTCTCCTATGATGATCAGATTCTGGATCCCGTTCCTGCTGGCTTGGCACAGGCCTTGCCATAATGCCATTGCTTCTGCGTAGTTATTGGTGGCGATGCCTAAGCCCATGGCATATCGCACCATAAATTTTGCGTTGGGGCTTACTATCATCCCTCCTCCACCTGATTGACCTGGGTTCCCCTTTGAGGCCCCGTCGAAAGACAGGATATAGGCCTTCCTTTCGTTCTTCCAATTGACAAACTCCTTCCTCCCTATCCTTATTTCCCAATCTTCTTGATTTATGATGTTGTCTGTGTTTCCATAATGAATTTGGATTTTAAACTGGGCCAGACAGAGCTCTTCTTTTTCTTCCATCTTCCTACTGTACTGAGGATGACGATGGTAACTGGCCCATTCACCAAAGAGTGCTTGAACAGTTGCGCTCACTAGTGGTGCGCTCCTTTTCTTATCCCTGAAAACTCTGTTATTCCTTTCCAACCAAAGCCCCCACAGGATAAACCTTGGGATTGCATGCCAAATCCCTAAGGCATAGCTTTGCTTCTGAGTTTGGAAAGGGTATAGGGCGTCCCAACTTTGGAGGAGGGTCTTGATGTCTTGAGGAAGGGGGAATTCAGTTTGCAACCCAATTGCCCGCCTCCAGACTTATTTTGAGTAAATACAGTTGAGAAGGAGGTGATATGAAGTTTCTTCAACTATTTGACACAGGGGACACCTGAAGGGGCCCTCCCAGCCTTTCCTTTGGAGGTTCTCCCCTGTTTGGATGTTGTTATGGCGAAGAGTCCAGAGAAACAGATCGATTTTGGGAATGGATTTAGTTTTCCAAATGGACTTCCAAAGGGTCGGGTTGGGTGGGACATGGGGGATGCTTAGGAAGATGTTATAGCCCAAAGAGGTAGAGTAGGGTTGAGATTTATTCCCCCAGCCTCTCTCATCCTTCCATTTTTTTTTGTGAGGGGATTTCCCCTGAAGGTAGAGATTTAGAACGCACTAGTCTCCTTCTAAGTCCGGAGGCAGGTTGCCCACTTTCCATCCTTGCCACGACCTGCATCTGTCATTTCCCCACGTTGAGATGTCGAAGAGCGTCTTTAGATTTTGCCCGTCCATCCAGTCTTTTAGACAGTGCAGGTCCTGTCTCAATTCTAGAGGTGGGTCTCCTAGAATAGAGTCCTGCCAAATTTTAATTTTTTTCCCGTTTCTCGGCACCCAGGTGAGGTGTAGAGTGAAAAGAGCCAAGGTCTTTTTGCAGAGGGAGAAGATTGGGGACCCCTTAGCCTCCCTGCAGGAATTTTCTATGCATATTTTCCTTGTGCCTCTGAAATATTTTTTCTACAGAGCTTCCTTGCTCCAGGCAAGGTCACCGCTTACAATGTGCCAGAGCAGTTTTGTCCCCAAAGCTAGATTCTGCACTTGGGGTTTTTTGAAGTTAAGACCTCCTTCCAAGAGGGGCTTGGAGATTTTTTCCCAACTTATTAGGTGAAGTCTCTTGCCTGTCTTCTTCCCACCTTACCACAGGAAGCTTCTCTGCAATTCCTCCATTTTTTGGATTATGGAGCTTGGGGCTAGAAGCAAAGAGTTCTGATAGATGGGCACACTGGCCAGGACAGATTTGATTAGGACTAGATTTATCCAATTCGCCCCCCAGGAGGAGATTCTCTTTTTTAGTTTGTCTATTAAGTGGTTCCATTGTGAGGCCCTTGGGGCAGCTTTGAAGATAGGAATTCCTAGGTAGGTAAAGGCCTCCCCATTGGTCTTCCCTTCCATCCCCAGTACTCTAGAAATTCCCAACATTTCTTTGGGTGTAATGTTCTAGCCATAAATCTTGCTTTTTGTTTGACTTATCTCACTTCCTGAAACTGTAGCATAAGCATCTAGCTCCTCCTTAAACCTTTTTTCTACTAAAGGGCTTGCCCCTCCTAGCAGCAGGGTGTCATCCACAAATTGCGCATGATTCATTTCCTTCACACCTTGTGTTATTTTTAGCTCTTGGAGGTTGCTTTGGGTTCTAGAATTTTCCAGCTGATAGCTTAGAACCGAGGCCTGGATTGCATAAAGGAGGGGCGAGAGAGGGAACCCTTGCCTTAAACCTCTGGAAGCTTGGAAGAATTTTGTTACTCTTCCATTTACCATGGGGGCTATCCATGGCGAACCTATGCAGGCTCTAATCCAGTTCACAAAATACTGGTCGAATCCAAACTTCCTCATTACCTCAAATAAGAAATTGTGATTGACTTGATCAAAAGCATTTGCAAGATCTAGCTTAATAATCATACCTTTATCTTTTCTGCGGATGCTTGAATGAAGAGCTTCTTGCACAAGGATTATGTTGTCTAATATTTGCCTACCTTTGATGAAGCCTCCCTGGTTCTCTGTGAGAGGAAGGAATTTTTTCAGTCTGTTGGCAATAACCTTGGTGAGGATCTTATAGCTTGTGTTGCAGAGGGAAATTGGCCTAAATCGATTAAAGCTGAGTGCTCCTTTCTCTTTCGGGATGAGTGCCAAGAAGGCTGAATTTGTGCTTCCTCCTAGCTTGCAGCTCTCTTGTGATTTCCTTATCATTTTGGTGAGATCAGATTTTGTTATTTCCCAGCAATGCTGGTAGAATCTGGCTGTGAATCCGTCTAGTCTAGGGGCCTTATCCAGGTGCATTTGGTCTAGCGTCTCTTTTGTTTCTTGCTATGTGACTTCCTCCACAAGATTGAGGTTGATGTTGTCTTTTATTAGATTCAGAACAATGGAAAGGGGGTACCTTTGGGGGTCAATGCTTGCCCTTTGTGTTTCTGAGTAGAGGGTTCCAAAGGTTTCAAACGCTACCTGTCTAATGCCTTCCTGATCAGAGATTGTGATGTTTTGGACCTGGATTTCTGTCACTGCCTTGTAATGCTTCCTTGCTTCCGCTTGCTTATGGAAATAACTAGTATTTTTATCGCCTTCCTTCAGCCAGAGACTGCGAGACTTTTGCCTCCAATAGCCTTCTTCCTCTCTGCAGGCCTTGTGCCATTGCCTTTGGAGTTGGTCCTCTTTAAGTAGGTCCTGCTGTGTGATCTCCCTATTTTCCAATTCGAGCTGATGACCCTCCAGACACCTTTGGGCTTCTTTGCGCAGGGTGGTTGGATCATATTGTCTTTTTGCCTAAGATTTTAGCACAGCCTTGAGCCTACGTAGCTTTTCTTCCCATACATAAAACGCGGAGCCATTTACCCTGCTTGTCCATACGCTGGAGATTGTGCATAGAAAATCTTTGTCCTGTGTCCATGATGGGTTAAATCTGAAGGGGATGGGCCCCTGGCCTTGATCCTTATTTAGCTCTAGACTGACTGGCTTGTGGTCAGAGGTGCTGTGAGAGAGGATTTCTGAAGAGGTTATTAGCCCGAGTGTCAAGAAAGAACTTTGGACAAGAAATCTATCTAGACGGGCAACGATATGCCCTGGACCTACCCTTTTGTTGGTCCAGGTGTAGAGTCCCCTTAGTGGCTTAATATCCATTAAGTCCCATGCTGAGATTAGGTCCTCCACCCATTCTCTAGCTGGGTCCCTTACAATAGATCCCCCTCAATTTTCTTCTTGGGCCAGAGTTACATTTAGATCTCCTCCTAGTATGATATTTTCTAGCTCATTTCTTGTTAAGAAGTCTAGGAGGGCTTTCCAACAGTTCTTTTTTTCCTCTATATGCTGTGGGACATAGATGTTAAAGAGACTTACCATATGCCCTGACTCCTTGTGGAGAAGTTGGGAAAAGATCCAATGCATGCAGGAATCAGAGCTGATCAAATCTATTTTGGAGGTGTTCCACAGGGTGCAAAGCCCTCCTGACGCGCCTCTGGCAATTTCAACTAAATCTTGGCTATTTCTCCAGACGTTTTTTGAAACTTTAATAGAGTCTTGCTGACTCATCTTGGTTTCCTGGATAAGTAGGATGTTCATTTTCGATGCTCTGATTATATCCTTGAGAGCTTCTTCCTTCCTTTTGCTACCTAGACCCCTACAGTTCCAGGAAGTTAACTTCATTGATTACCTTGAGGAGGGGAATGGCCTCCTTGGGAGGCCTTAGCTAGATTCCTAATTTTCCTCACTCCGATTAGTTTCTTGATGGTTGGTTATGCTCCTTTTAAAACGTCCTTGTAGGTTTCCTGATCTCGTTCCGCCTTTTTGGATTTCCTGCCTCTTCCCGGTTTCTTTGGGGTGTCCAAGGATTCGCTTGCTCCTTTTGAGTCATTCCCTGACGAGATCTCCCCCTCCTCGGTGCCTTGAATCGTCCCATTCCTTGGAGGGGAGCTGGATTTCTCCACTTCTTCTGTTGTCTTTTGGGTTTCTCTGTTTCCCAAGTTTTGGGTGCCTCTTTCTTCTTCTTCTTGGGCATCTTTGCGCGGATCCTCTGTCTCACCTCCATTTCCCAGTGCCATGAAGTTGTTTTCCATCTCTCTGTTTCCTGGGTGCTTTTCTTGAGCAGGAGATGGTTTTTCCCTTCTTGGGCCTTTTGACTTCAACCTCCCTTTCTGGGGTTGCTGCCAACCTTCCTTTCCTGCTTTCTCTATGTTTGGGATTTTGGGGCCGTTTCTTTGGAAGTGGCCATATTCATGACATCCTATACATTTGAACGGAATCTGCTCATAATCCAGCTTCTATAGATGGTGCCAATATCCTACCTTCATTTTTACCACTTCCGAAAATCCTACCTCTAAATCGATTTCCACACAAATCCTTGCACAGGAATACTGATCTTTTGGGTCAGCTCTATCAATATAGTTCCCTAGTCTATTCCCGATAGCTTGCAACGAGGAGGAGTTCCAGCAGTGTATTGGCAGGTTCAAGAGTCCGACCCAGACAGGGACGTCTTTTGGCACTTCCGAGGCTGGGTCGAAGCTTGGAGTCCAACGGTTCAGATAGAGCCCCTGTGTTCCCATGAAGTATGGTCCATTTCTGAAGATTAGATCTCGGTCCTCCTGGGAGATGAATTCAAAAATAAAGTATCCTCTTCCAACCATGTAACATGTTACACTGTTTGTTATTAGCGGTCACCAATTCCTCTGGATCCAGTTATCTATTGATTTGGCTGAGGGCCAGAGGCCCATGAACTGACCTACTAGGCCACGATCTGAGAGGGAAAGCGCGACCTTCATTGGTTTCTCCAGGGGAAGGTTAATCTCTGGAACATCATCTAGTATCTTTACAAAACTTGGCTCTTCTGCCTGGGGAGATTTCTTCCTGCAAGTTGTGACTAGTTTCCTAAAGGACGAGGTTGGGGAGGGAGGGGGCGGTGGCTCCCCTCCACCCTGGCTTGGCATGGCAGCGATTGAACTCAAACCCTAAATCAGAACGGGTGCTTTACCTACGTGCTTTTTTTCACTTGTAAAATGTTACCATAGATACCCACTATTGTGTTGGTCCGTTGTTATTCTCTACAATATTTCTATTTCATGCTATTATAATAGATCAGGTACCCTACAATGCTTTACACAAAAATCAACATTTGATTTTCGAAAATTGTTACTTATGTCGAAGTTGGAACTGGCAGTAGGGATTGCAAATTTGCATGATGCTATTCACAAGCAATTTTTTCCAGTAGGTGACATGTCCAAAGTGTCAAGACCTGTCACCCAACCTGTTACTTATCTTCGATACAACCTCTTATTTAAATATATTATATAAAAATATATGGATACTGACAAATTTTTGACCTTCCCATTAAATTGATAGTTTAAAAATTAAGTGGATGTCGTTAATCACTGTAAATTTAAAAATTTCCTGTGAAATTTAACCAGTGCGTATGGAGAAGGTTGACTTGGCTCACCATCCATTTGAGAATCCGGTGGACTTGGTCATGCATCTTTTGCACCCATGCCATATATATGGATCATAGTGTTATGTGATAGCCTATTAGGCATCCATGCACCGTACCATGTACTTGAATTTCATAATAAGCGACAAACCTAAATTTGAATCTACGCCCTGTTCAAGATACTTAAATTTGAATCTCCCCCCTACTCAAGATGTGATTTAAATTTATCCCTGCCTTTGGAACTCCATATATTGGAAGATGAATTAGTACAAGTTGACACCACCACGAAAATGCATAGGG
>SNQJ01S0191902.1:0-17929 GCA_010110895.2 Picea sitchensis
ACAGGAACTGATTAGAGGCTCCGTAACTATTACAGTGATCCATTACAACATCATCCTATAATAGCTACAACTCGACTGGATCCTCCAATTCCGAGCTGCTCTAACACAGTGTAAACAAAGACATGAAAGAAACTGGAATTCATAAGGCAAGAAGTCTCCAAAGTTCATACATAACCAGAGCAACAATGCTTCATTAAAATTTTACAACCCGGGAGCTCAGCTCAACCATCGATTCTTACAAAAGTGGCAAAAATGCCTACATATACTTGAAACAAAACCCCAGCAGTCAACTCGAGACATCGCATTGAAGACATTACGTCTGCATATTTCATGTGCATACAGTCTCTGGACAGTCGTGAACTTTAATTAGACGCAATCGTGCTCCAAAGGACCTGTGAAAGAATTGACAAGCTTACAATCAATTCCGGACTTTCCATTTATGGAGGAAATGATGTTCAACCACCATCGACTGTCGCAATAACTGCTTCACTGAGATTGGGAAAGACCCCAGTCGACTCTGCATCAACAGGACGTGGAGGCCTTCGTGATAACTGGGAGACTTGACAAGAAGTAGGAAACGGACGGTGACGAGGCAGGGATAGCTGGACACACTCGATGCAGATATGGGATGAGGAGAGGCCATGTGGATAGATGGGCAAAAAGAAAGCGATTTGGGCAACTGTACGAGCCAGGCGTATGAGACACAGGGGCCGGGAAGAAAATATGAGTTGGCGTGACATGGGAATAGGACGTGGAGGCAAGGAGGTATGTGATGAGTGTTTCAGGATTTCGGGGATTTGGGATTCGCGAGTTCGATATGCACGAACTCCTTGCATCCGGGAGCTCCGATATTCCGATATGCGATGATCTCCCTCTCCTAGGAGCTATCCCTTAACGGCTAAAACATGATCCATATGACCTTTCCCCTCATGACCGTAGCCAAACCCCCCCCATCGGAATTTCAACGTTCACGATGTCAACGAGCACGCGTTCTCCAGACTCGCGATAGCCTACCACCTATACTTCACTATAATCCTCAGCCCCGTCGGGAAATCGCGTGTCGAGATATCGTGATTCCTATTGCCATGTGCGTGGGACCTTCAATTCCACGAACCCCGACTCTACAGGATTTCTTGCCATGTGTCTCTACTGAAGGATGGCTCTGATCCTCTCGGCACTTCTGTGGGCCCGGGTTCTTGGATGCTCTTGGTACTTCACGTCTACGAAATAATGGAGCTGCTCTTTTCATGTTGAAGTCACGACGGGCGAAACACCGAGATGGCCAGCCCTTGCGACATGCACCCTGAATCGGACGACCTATATTAGCCTCCAAATAGAAGGGACTTCCTTGCTGCTAAACGTCTGGTAGATTGGCAACTCCGAGATCCTGATAACTGTTGATCTGCTTCGTGGACGGATCTCGACTGCCAATAGCAAAAACTTCGCCCGCTCGCTTGATCTGTTACTTGGAAAAACAAGAATTCTTCCGAGTTGTGCTTGAGCACTTTGTGCAACAAGCGGACCCGAATGCTTCTCGAACCCATGACAAGAATTATTGCTAACACAATCAACCAACAAAATAAGAATGACAATCCACCCGCCCTACCCTGCAATGGTTAGGACCTCTAGGACACATAAGCAATGCTCAAGCCTAGGTTCCCATCGATTTTGACCATTTAAGGTCTCAAGGCTGGCAACTATTATGAGGAACATGGAGGTGTCTACATCCCACCCGACACAAGCAGACCAAGCACATTAAATTTTTACAACCCAGTACAACATTAATTAAAATGAACCACCACACCCTTAACATGAAGCGCAAGTTAAAACGACTTCGTCAACAACCAACCATTATTCAAGTTAAAATGTCAAAATTTACAATTTAAGTAGGCTTTCAATACAATTCAATCAACCAATCTAAAATCCATTATTCAACAATTACCAATCAAGCTTAACATGGATTACGACTCATTTGCGCGAGTCTGAGTTAGTTCCAATTAGGATGTTGGATAACAACTTATTGTAAGAAAAGAACATCCATATCAACCCAAGTTCTTAATTCATGAGCACGATAAAATTGTTGTTCGCCCAAACAATTTTGCATCACGATCATGAAAGCAATCACCATCATAAATCAAGAAACTAGCTAAATGAGTACCACAATCAACATCAAGCTAAAATCATGAACCATTTTAAATTGGATTTTCCAACTCTATCCACAAGTCAATACAACTATCTCAATGTCGAAATGGCATGTTACTCAAAATACAAAATAAATATCATCAATGAATCATAAGAAGATTGAAAAATCATCATAACCATTTCAACACCATGTTAATAGAAAAAGGTCTAGGTTATCTCCCCAAACTTGAAACTAAGTAGTGGAGCCCAAGTTAAACAAATGTTTAGGCCTTATTAAGAAGAAATAATCAGGGACCTTAATATGTCATTATTCATTCAAGTTTATATCCACAGGTTAACAGAGGATCTTCCAACATATTTCAACTAATTGGGAATAGATTTTGGGAACATATTGTAACACTTTATAATTAGAAAATTATGTTTCATGGAAACACATGGCACCCGTGGGTTGATTTTATTATACTGGACTTAGAATTTCTAATTTTTCATAATAATGAATTGATATTTTGAAATGAAAAATATAAATGATCAAAATCTTTAATAATAACCTATTGTTGTATAATGAGTCAGGTATTGTTGGATAATGAGCCAGGTTGGTGTAATAACGAAATCATCGTGGAGTTGGTTCCCTCTTAGACGCACATACAATCATTGATAACAGATTGGGAGGGATTTCAGATAAGTTTAAGAAGAAATATGTTAGGACGTAGATACTTATCAAATAATTGAATCAAAGAGAACTGTGTAGCTTGTTTCATTGATAAAGTTGTAGACTTCAAAGGATTCTTTAAGGATTGTGAGGTTTCTAATAAAGGCCCGTACAAACATTGATAGCATATCGGAAGGCCTCCACATACGTTTAAGAAGAAATATGTTAGGATGCTAGCACAAATAATAGATACATATCAAATAATTGAATTATCCACACCTAGTAGACTTCGACCACACTAAATGATTATCCACAAATTTCTCAACAAATTCATGTAGAAGATGGGTAATTCGTAGTCCAACAAGTGGGAAGAGAAAACACATGCACACAGTCCAAAGGTATACCCAACCATGGTCAATTAACATAAAAACGCGGAGAACAGTCCACCTGTGAATTCAGGGCAAACAACAGCAAGACAATCCCCTTTAAATAAATAAAAAAATTGTGGTAACTATAGAAACGGTCACATTCATTGGTAAACATTATGTGGGCCATCAACAGGTAGATGCAGAGAGAAATCCTCCTACAACTCGTGGTAAAGAACAGCGACGTCGCCCCATTTAAATGGAAAAAATTCGTGGTAAATTACCACCACAGTCGGTTATTGGGTAATTACTTCATGGGTGATTTCTACAGCCACTCCGACCACATTTTCAAGAAAGGAAATCAAAGCTTAACAGCCACTCAACAACTATTGGGAGAAAAATCATGGTGACCAAGTAGAGGAAAAATTAAAAATCCGCGACCCTCAATCGTGGAAAATCTGAGTAACAAATTCGACAGACGGTGATAAACGTTTCAATGCCTGGGATAGCCATCAATGCAGATAGAGATAAAATATTCCCATGATTCAAGGAAAAAATCACCGCCCAAGAAAGAAAACACAAACAGGGACAAAATAATCCCCTTGATTCAAGTCATAGAAATAATCACAGACCAAAGATGCAGACCCTGATAAAAAATTATTTTTCATGAATTAAAGGCATGGGGGAATTAAATCACAGGTCAAACAAGGATTGCAGACAGGAATGGCAGAAGCCCCCTTTTCTTTTTCACTTCCAGGATACAGTTTATAAATCATAGACTTACTTTTCAAAATATTTCGTTACCAGGATATCAATAGAATTTTTCCGACCAAACTTAGATCTGTTGAAAAGTCAAGACACCAATAAAATTTCACACTGATTTCAATCCTTTACATCACCGGTTACCAATCCGACACAGCCAACAGTGAGAGGACGCAAGGATTCAAGGGATAAGTTATTGAAATGATTGCCGGGAGAACCAACACGACGCAAGATTTTCATACACAGAGGTACTTTTTCTATAGGGCGCGAGACAACAACCTGCCAAGGAAAACAACAGAGGTAGCCGATGGATGGGTTCGTCCTTCGCTTCACCATCCTCACACAGAAAAGCAGGGCGTTGAGATCCATAGGTCTTTAAATTCTAAGGCAACGATCATAGATCAGGCTCCTGGCCGACTTCTCAGGCAAGGACTGGTGAGCTAGGGACGAAGGCTAAACAACCTCGAAGGTCACACTCAACACAGTCAGGTAGTCAAGACAGGAGGAAAGACGAAGGCCATGGGAGACAACGACCATTGAGCTAGGCTAAAAACAGTTTCACTCATTAATAAAAAAACATTAGTTTACTTCTCCATTAAATAAGAAGATCCAAGCATAAGCCCTAATGTATTCTACCATACGAAATGAAGAGAGTGTACCGTTGCCTGATCTCCCGCTCTGAATGACGTCCCGCGCACTCCGAGCAACTCCCTCTTGCCAACCATCGAGACTTCACTGGTACCTCCCAGCCAATGCCAGGGATACTCTTCTTCCCCCTTAGCCCCCCGAGCCACAAAGGGGCCACCCACACTATCTAGAGGTTTCATCTAGCTCCAAGATCACCTCGCAAGGCTAAGCTACCACTCCTCTCCGAGCTGGGTATCCCCAACTCCCACAAGTAAATCAACCAAGTAAATATTTCTACAGCGTAACGTTACGCAAACAGAAGATGATCCTTCCTCCTTCTCCTTCCATCATTTTATAGAGTTTCAAACTTCCTCCCTTTTCTAAAATCTCATTTAATTAGAGTTTTTAAAAACAAATTCCTAATAATTCTTCTCCGTACAAGTGTCACCCATTCCCTTTGTTCCTCCATTATTTAATTTCTTTAATTAATTAACTATCTTATTTCCCTCACCCACCTAGAGTTACTCCTAGAATCACTCCTAGGTGTCCCCAAATTCCCTTACAGGTTTTAAATCTTTCCCTATTATGAAATTGCTAATTCTGTTTAAAATTAGAAACCTCTTAAATGGTATATTCCTTACTAAGTTGACTTTCCACTTTTTCCCTTAAGTTCCCCTTTTTCCCTTTTTATGTTACCTATTTTCTCTAGTTTCCTGATTTTTTAAATTTTCCCTCTTTCCCCTTTTTAATTAGAACTCAAAAAGCCATGTGTGGAATTTAACCCATTTTTCCCTTTTCTCATTAATTAACATATTTTAAATTATCAAAATAATAAGACCATTATTTCCCTTTTTAAATTTTAATCCAACAGATTTTTTTGAAACAATTAATTTCTTAATATCTTCATGTTACAAGATTTAACGAAGATCATAATTATTATTCATGTGGTTTTTATTAATATTAATATTATTATTATTATTATTTTGTAGGGGACAAAATTTTACCACTAGCGTAATTTAGACTTAGGCCTTAAATTTCCTATTGTGCGACATTTAATTAGGGAAATTGTTTTAAAAATTACTTAACGCGTTATTCGTCCTAAGGCCATCTAGGTTCATTTAATTATCAACAACAACGCGACGTGCCCTTCAGGACGCACTAGGTGCTCCAAGGGTGCCACTTGCCTTATTTGTTCCCTTGCGTGATGTGCCCTTCAGGACGCACTACGTGCTCCAAGGGTGCCACTCGCCATTCTCCATTTTTATTGCGTGACGTGCCCTTCAGGATGCACCACGTGCTCCAAGGGTTCCACTCGCCTCTTGAATGACTTGGTAGACATCAATAACCCCTGGATTCAACACTCCACTAGGTGAACTTGTGGGAGACTAAGGGCCTCTAAGGAATAAGGCCCCCACCTTATTGCGTGCCCCTTAGAATCATTGTGAGCGACTATCACTGTCTTCCCTCACGGCATCGTGGGTCCTCTCAAACTAGGTAATCGTTAACGTATAGTTCGAGCGACGGCGGGAGTGCTAGTATGTTGTGGCAAGGCTGTTTTCCACACCTCTCCCTCAACATCTCTGGTAGTCATGCGTGACCCCTTTACTCCATATGTGAGTCTGGTCGGCAAGCTATCATTAGCGAGCATCATCAACAAATCATGTCAGAACATATCCATATCATATTATCCATTCATATGCACTAATATCATAGTAAAACAATGAAACCCCAAGGGCACACTCCTTGACTCGATCCAGAGTCCAAGGGGTTCCATCAATACCTCGACATCCTCTAGGTTCGTAAACCTACACACTCAGTAAAACCGAGTCAATAGCACCTGTATATGTCAATGCAGTAAAACAACATGCCATCAACCCATAACGCCTCATAATCAAAATCACAAGTTTTAATAGCATAATAATCCGGATCACTTGCGAGCAAGTGTCCTCAAAGAATAAGTTCCCTCAGTGCGCCAGAGCGGGATGTTACATATAGATAACCCTTCCTTTTCCTCACCTCCACATACTAAAGGTGACCATTCCTCTCATTCCCATAACTTTCAAAACCATCACTTTTAACGTGACCTACGCCTTCCGCTAGAAACTCCTCTAGAAACACGTCTGCAAACTCTCTCACCAGCGGAAGGTGTTCTAGACCTTCCGCTACTCCCTTCTCGTTTAATGCAAGGATCGCATAAATCTTACACCCCTTGCGCATTCTCTTCGGAAGTTGCAAGGAAGAGATGAACCTTAGGGAAACTCCCTGGTTCTAGCCTACAATCACACGTCTCTATCCCTCATCATCGACCAAGCTCAACCGTTTCATCTTACAGTTGAGTATCACCTCATGTGATTCCAACCAATCCATACCAATCACGACATCATAAGATCCTAGGATCGTGACGTATAGGTTGGCCCTTGTGACAAACTCTCCTAGGTTAAGGACATAGCCCGTAACCTTTCCTCCAACCTTCTGTTTGGCTCTCGAATCCATCTCTATAAAGCTAAACTCATCTTGTTTGACTGCCTTTACCTTAATCCTTTTTAGCGTTGCACCAGAAATGAAACTCTCGGTAGCACCGGGATCTATCAAAATACTAAGGGTCTGGTCAGCGACGATACCTGTCGTCTCAAGCACAGTCGACTGGTGCTCTTCCTGGTGGTTATTCACCACTGCATGAATCCGATGGGCCTTGCCCATATCTCCCACAGTAGTGGGTCCGGTTGATCTGGATGCTCTGGTCCTCTCCATAGGGCAGTCATGCTGGTAGTGTGGCTCCCCACATGTCCAACACCCCTTCTTCAACCCAGTGGTCTTGGTACCCGAAGTAGAAGATGATGGCCCACCGGCCTGGAATCCTGGTCTGTTGTGCTGAACAGGCCTAAACTGCTACGACTGCGTTCGATGCTGTTGTTGATGCTGTGGTCCCCGATAAGGTGTCCGCTGTTGAGGCGTCGATCGTCGAGGTGTAGTGAAATTGGATCCCCTCTAGAGGCCACGATATCCCAGCGTATGTCTGGCTGGTGTCTAATGTTGTTGTTCTCCAGATGAAACCTACCTTACTGGTCTCGTCGGAGTCTTGTTCTGACCCCCGCTAATAAGCCTCCTCCGATATGAGGGCCTTCTGGATCACATCATGTAAGGTTTGAGGCATCAGAATCCTGACCTTTGCAAGTATGTTGTCGTTAAGGCCGAACACAAACCTGTTGACCTTAAGTTTCTCAGTGTTAAGGTGCGGAGCATACCGGGGTAGCTCCACAAAATAGGCCTCGTATTCGGGCACCGTACGACCTCCCTGTTGTAAGGCGTTGAAATCATTGAGTTGACGTTCAATGAATTCCTCTGAAAGGTACCTCTCTCGAAACCGTTCCTCGAACAGTTCCCATGACACGTCTTCGATGGCCACGTTTAGCTGTGGTAGGAGCATCCTCCACCATAGAAGAGTGCTCCCCTTTAGTTGAAAGACCACCATGCGGACCTTCATGCTAGAGGTATAATCGAGAAGTGTGAAGCACATCGCCATGTTCTCCAACCATGCCTCGGTGGCTATGCCATCCGGGGCACCAAATAACTCAGGAAATTTGACCTTCTCGAGTTCACGGTGAATGCTACCAGTACTGACCGGTGCATGCAGTGGAACCTTAGCAGGTGTCGGCGCTCTGGCCTCATCTCTATCCAAATGGCTAATCAGTGCCTCGGACATGTGCTGAAAAGATCTCATCATTCCGACCACATCACCCACTACTATTTTCTCCTGTCCGACAACCTGCTTATCTCCCTGGGGGTTAGATCCCTCAGGCATGGATGCTACTAGAGGTGTCGTGCCTCCTCCCCTAGCACCCCATAGTCTGCCTCTGTGGCGTCCTCTAACCATGATTACCTGCACGAATCCAAGTCAAATCGATTAGAAATACTATAATCAAGTCATATCAATGAAAGTCGTAGCAATCCCAAGTCGCGGGTTGAACCTCGCTCTGATCCCATATGTAGCATCCCTCTCGTTTAGTTATGACAACAAGCCTCACATAGCAAGTGCAATTTTTTTTTGTGTGTGTGAGTGTGTAGAAGGGTAATAAGGACATTATACTCAATGTCGCCACACGATGACGAACATGACGCATGCAACTCACGTGACAACAACATAACAACCTAAGAAGCACATCAACAACTGGAAGAAATGGACGAAAATCAACCGACAAAATAAGAATGACTATCTACCCGTCCTACCCTACAGTGGTTTGGACCTCCAGGACACATAAGAAATGCTCAAGCCCAGGTTCCCATAAATTTTGACCATTTAAGGTCTCAGGGTTGGCGACTGTTCTAAGGAACATGGAGGTGTCTACATCCCGCCCGATACAAGTAGACCAAGCACATTAAATGTTTACAACCCAGTACAACATTAATTAAAATGAACCACCGCACCCTTAACAGGAAGCACAAGCTAAAAACAACTTCGTCAACAACCAACCATTACTCAAGCTAAAAGGTCAAAATTTACAATTTAAGTAGGCTTTCAATACAATTCAATTAACCAGTCTAAAATCCATTAGTCAACAATTACCAACCGAGCTTAACATGGATTACGACTCATTTGTGCGAGTCTGAGTTAGTTCCAATTAGGATGTTGGATAAAAACTTATTGTAAGAAAAGAACATCCATATCAACCCAAGTTCTTAATTCATGAACATGATAAAATTGTTGTTCGCCCAAACAGTTTTGCATCACGATCATGAAATCAATCACCATCATAAATCAAGAAACTAGCTAAATGAGTAGCAAAGTCAACATCAAGCTAAAATCATGAACCAGTTTAAATCGGATTTGCCAACTCTGTCCACAAGTCAATACAACTATCTCAATGCCGAAATGGCCTGTTACTCAAAATACAAAATAAATATCATCAATGAATCATAAGAAGATTGAAAAATCAACATAACCATTTCAACACCATGTTAATAGCAAAAGGTCTAGGTTATCTCCCCAAACTTGAAACTAAGTAGTGGAGCCCAAGTTAAACAAATGTTTAGGCCTTATTAAGAAGAAATAATCAGGAAACTTAATATGTCATTATTCATTCAAGTTTATATCCACAGGTTAACAGATTACCTTCCAACATATTTCAATTGATTGGGAATAGATTTTGGGAACATATTGTAACACTTTATAATCAGAAAATTATGTTTCATGGCAACACATGGTGCCTGTGGGTAGATTTTATTATATTGGACTTAGAATTTCTGATTTTTCATAATAATGAATTGATATTTTGAAATGAAAAATATAAATGATCAAAAGATTTAATAATAACCTATTGTTGTATAATGAGCCAGGCATTGTTGGATAATGAGCCAGGTTGGTGTAATAACGAAATCATCATGGAGTTGGTTCCCTCTTAGACACACATACAATCATTGATAACATATTGGGAGGGCTTTCAGATAAGTTTAAGAAGAAATATGTTAGAACGTAGATACTTATCAAATAATTGAATCAAAGAGAACTGTGTAGCTTGTTTCATTGATAAAGTTGTAGACTTCAAAGGATGCTTTAAGGATTGTGAGATTTCTAATAAATACCCGTACAAACATTGATAGCAGATTGGAAGGCTTCCATATGCGTTTAAGAAGAAATATGTTAGGATGCTAGCACAGATAATAGATACCTATCAAATAATTGAATTATCCACACCTAGCAGACTTCGACCACACTAAATGATTATCCACAAATTTCTCAACAAACTCATGTAGAAGATGGGTAATTCATAGTCCAACAAGTGGGAAGAGAAAATGCATGCACACAGTCCAAAGGTATACCCAACCGTGGTCAATTAACATAAAAACACAGAGAAAAGTCCACCTGCGAATTTGGGGCAAACAACAACGAGACAGTCCCCTTTAAATAAATAAAAAATTGTGGCAACTACAACAATGGTCACATTCATTGGTAAACATTATGTGGGCCATCAACAGGTAGACGCAGAGAGAAATATTCCTGCAACTCGTGGTAAAGAAAAGCGACACTGTCCCATTTAAATGGAAAAAATTCGTGGTAAATTACCACCACAGTCAGTTATTGGGTAATTACTTCATGGGTGATTTCTACAACCACTCTGACCACGTGTTTCAAGCAAGGAAATCAAGGCTTAACAGCCACTCAGCGACTATTGGGAGAAAAATCGTGGTGACCAAGCAGAGGAAAAATTAAAAGTCCGCGACCCTCAATCGTGGAAAATCTGAGTAACAAATTCGACAGACAGTGATAAACGTTTCAATGCCTGGGATAGCCATCAATGCAGACAGAGATAAAATATTCCCATGATTCAAGGAAAAAATCACCGCCCAGGAAAGAAAACGCAGACAGGGATAAAATAATCCCCTTGATTCAAGTCATAGAAATAATCATAGCCCAAAGATGCAGACCTTGATCGAAAATTGTTTTTCATGAATTGAAGGCCAAACAAAGATTGCAGACAGGAATGGCAGAAGCCCATTTTTTTTTTCACTTACAAGATACAGTTTATAAATGACAGACTTGTTTTTAAAAAGATTTTGTTACCAGGATATCAATAGAATTTTTCCGACCAAACTTAGATCTGTTGAAAAGTCAAGACACCAATAAAATTTCAGCCTGATTTCAATCCTTTACATCACCGATTACCAATCTGACACAACCAACAGTGAGAGGACGCAAGGATTCAAGGGATAAGTTATTGAAATGATTGCCGGGAAAACCAACACGACACAAGATTTTCATACACAGAGGTACTTTTGCTATAGGGTGTGAGACAACAACCTGCCAAGGAAAACAACAGAGGTAGTCGATGGATGGGTTCGTCCTTCGCTTCACCATCCTCGCATAGAAAAGCAGGGTGTTGAGATCCATAGGTCTTTAAATGCTAAGGCGACGACCGTAGATCAGGCTCCTGGCCGACTTCTCAGGCGAGGACTAGTGAGCTAGGGACGAAGGATAAACAACCTCAAAGGTCACAATCAACACAGTCAGGTAGTCAAGACTGGCGGAAAGACGAAGGCCATGGGAGACAACGACCATCGAGCTAGGCTAAAAACAGTTTCAGTCATTAATAGAAAACATCAGTTTACTTCTCCATTAAATAAGCAGATCCAAGCATAAGACCTAATACATTCTACCATACGAAATGAACAGGGCGTATTGTTGTCTGATCGCCCACTCTAAATGACATCCTGCACGCTCCGAGAAATTCCCACTTGCCGACCATCGAGACTTCATCGGCACCTCCCAGCCAATGTTAGGGGTACTCTTCTTACCCCTTAGCCCCTCGAGCAACAAAGGGGCCACCCACACTATCCAGAGGTTTCATCTAGCTCTCAACTCGCCTCGCAAGGCCGAGCTACCACTCCTCTCTGATCTGGGTATCCCCAACTCCCACAAGTAAATCAGTCAAGTAAATATTTCTGCAGCGTAACGTTACGCAAACAGAAGATGATCCTTCCTCCTTCTCCTTTCATCATTTTATAGAGTTTCGAACTTCCTCCCTTTTCTAAAATCTCATTTAATTAGATTTTTTTAAAATAAATTCCTAATAATTCTTCTCCCTACAAGTGTCACCCATCCCCTTCATTCCTCCATTATTTAATTTCTTTAATTAATTAATTATCTTATTTCCCTCACCCACCTAGAGTTAATCCTAGAATCACTCCTAGGTGTCCCCAAATTCCCTTACAGGTTTTAAAGGCTTTCCCTATTATGAAATTGCTAATTCTATTTAAAATTAGAAACATCTTAAATGGTAGATTCCTTACTAAGTTGGCCTTCCACTTTTTCCCTTAAGTTCCCCTTTTTCCCTTTTTATGTTACCTCTTTTCTCTAGTTTCCTGATTTTTTAAATTTTCCCTCTTTCCCCTTTTTAATTAGAACTCAAAAAGGCAGGTGTGGAATTTAACCTATTTTTCTCGTTTCTCATTAATTAGTATACTTTAAATTATCAAAATAATAAGACCATTATTTCCCTTTTAAAATTTTAATCCAACTGATTTTTTTGAAACAATTAATTTCTTAATCTCTTCATGTTACAAGATTTAACGAAGATCATAATTATTATTCATGTGGTTTTTATTAATATTAATATTATTATTATTTTGTAGGGGACAAAATTTTACCACTAGCGTAATTTAGACTTAGGCCTTAAATTTCGTACTGTGCAACATTTAATTAGGGAAATTGTTTTAAAAAATACTTAACACGTTATTCGTCCTAAGGCCATCTAGGTTCATTTAATTATCAACAACAACGCGACGTGCCCTTCATGATGCACTAGGTGCTCCAAGGGTGCCACTCGCCTTATTTGTTCCCTTGCGTGATGTGCCCTTCAGGACGCACTACGTGCTCCAAGGGTGCCACTCGCCATTCTCCATTTTTCTTGCGTGACGTGCCCTTCAGGATGCACCATGTGCTCCAAGGGTGTCACTCACCTCTTGACTGACTTGGTAGACATCAATAACCCTTGGAGTCAACACTCCACCAGGTGAAATTGTGGGAGACTAAGGGCCTCTAAGGAATAAGGCCCCCACCTTATTGTGCGCCCCTTAGAATCATCGTGAGCAACTGTCGCAGTCTTTCCTCACGGCATCGTAGGTCCTCTCAAACTAGGTAATCGTTAACCTATATTTCGAGCCACAATGGGAGTGCTAGTAGGTTGTGGCAAGGCTGTTGTCCACACCTCTCCCTAAACATATCTGGTAGTCATGCGTGACCCCTTTACTCCATATGTGAGTCTGGTGAGCAAGCTATCGTCAGCCTGCATCATCAATAAATCATGTCAGAACATATCCATATCATATCATCCAGTCAGATGCACTAATAACACAGTAAACAATCAAACCCTAAGGGCAGAATCCCTTACTCGATCTGGAGTCCAAGGGGTTCCATCGATGCCTCGACATCCTCTAGGTCCGTATACCTGCACACTCAGTAAAACCAAGTCAATAGCACCTGTCTATGTCAAAGTGGTAAAACAGCATGTCATCAACCCATGACGCCTCCTAATCAAAATCACAAGTTTTAATAGCATAATAATGTGGATCACTTGCGAGAAAGTGTCCTCAAAGAATAAGTTCGCTCAGTGCGCCAGAGCGGGATGTTACAAATTATAAGTTACAATATCTTTGATCCATTTATGACTCAAATTCATTGCATACAAGTACATTCAAAATCGAAAACAATGTATTATATGTAAGAAATGTATGTACTATCTAGTTATTTGGGGCATGACTAGAAAATCCAGATCATGTTGTCTCGTCCCTTAATTGGTCTGAAGGACATATGGGGACCTGGATATTTTATAATTGACAACCAATTAAGATCAAGTTTTATGTGACAAATTGTCTAAAGTAGTACAACAATTCATCAAATATTACCTTTAATTCTAATAGACTGCAAAAGTAAACCAAACAAGACAATATATATATATATATATATATATATATATGCTTGATGCACACTTCTTTTATATTAGAATGTTGTTTAATAACATTGTAATGGTATCACATCTTCAATTATTCGTTCATGATTGACTTTTCTCATTTTCCATTTTCTAACTTTCGATTTTTTCTTTGATTGAACCTCTATTAACTTTATGCGTGTTGGACATACCAAATGACTATATTGACAGGTTATGACATCTGATTGACATTCTTGAAAGTGAACATGGTTTTTGGTTTGATGGGTTTCTTGAAAAAAATAGTCTTTCAATATGATGGATCATCTTTCATATATAAAATTGTTATCATTATAATCCTCTGATAACTTCATATTTCTTTTTGTGCACCGCATCAAATAATATTTAATGTTTTCATCATTGTCTATAGGTGCAACCACAACAAATACATCTCCTGCAAATAAAAGCATGTGCCAATAAGAAAATCTTTATATCAACATGTACAATTCTAAGTTATATTATAATATATTTTACATAGTGCATCTACCATGTTTTAGTTCATATAAAAAATATTTGTGAGTTCAATTGTAACATTTTACCTTCTCTAACAAGATCAGAAACTATATCACCATCAATTGACAATGTACTGTCATTTGATTCCATCTCCTCTAAGCTTGCAAGTGGCATTTTCCCCTTTGTATTAATTGTTGTATGTTTCCAATCTTTAACATATTTGCTAGTTTCATTTTCACGAGTGTCATTGGATTGTGTGTCCTCTATGAAAATTGAACAAAAATAAGGTTCATTCCTTCTGTCAAATGCACAAACATTTTGGTAGGATTTTTTTTTAACTGAATGCAATTTTCGAGTCCCATGTATTGTAATGGCTTCATATGGGATCGATCTATCTACATATTGGATTCTAATATTCCCAAAAAACCTACACAGTTCAAGAGTAATTTATTTAAGTAAATGAAACATATCAATATACATGTTAAATACAATTTTTTGATATTGAACTTTGATTGAATCATATTTTCGTGTGTGATTAAAACCTTCATGTGTAAAACATATATATATACACCAACACACATCCCTTGACGGATTGTGTTTGTGGCTTAGAGTTTTCCGGCACCATTGAACAACTTGATCAAAATATACAAATCGATTGACATAAGGGTTCATCTGATACCTTCAAAGTGATCGTTTTACACATGCCCCTGCACCGTCATGCTCTCCTCTCCCATGACTAGTCTCAAAGAAATTCCAACAACGTTTAATGTTTGATTTCTTATGAAGACAACACAACCAATAGAATGATCGTGAATATTTGAATTGACCTTCACATCCATCTGTCCATATCCAACAATGATTGTATTCAATCCCACGGGATTTAAAGGAATCATAAAATTTATCAAAACAATGTTGTTCAAAATAAGTATCGTGTGTACGATCATCACTTATATAAAAATTGTATTCTTTAATGACATGTTGATTGTCATTGGTGCTTTCTATGTTATCAACACTCTATTGAGCATCTCTATATAGAACGTGGACAAGTATAAATACTTAATCGAAATGATAATGTTCACTTTGTATTTCTCTTTGTGCAACAAATGTGTAATTCTTTGCAATATCAACTACTGACAAAATCATCCCTGATGGAAAACATTCATGGGATTGTTTGAATTGTAGGTCTTGCCATTGATATCTATGTGAATGATTGGTGTATTTATAAATTTTGTTTTCAAACTTCTTCAAAAACTCTATCAGACATATCTTATCCTCTTGCAAATCAATCCTTTTGGAAATAACATTTGAAGAATTTGTAGCGGTAACATTGATATATTCATATATCTTCCAATTGACTATTATATTGGACAAGGATTGATCATTCATATCAATAGGATACTTGGAGTGAAATAAATGTAGATTTCCACAGTGATTTCCTTTCTTTTCACCAACACATTTGTTTTGGTAAAACAATTCATCACCTTCTCTTTCACATAGAATTTGGAATACAAAGAGATGAATTGTGGAAGGAGGAGGTGAACTTACCCAAAATGTTTTACCAAATTCAAGAAAAATGCCGTAATATAACTCAAATTTCACATGATAATGAAAACAAGTGTCACGAACAATTCTATTTGTGTCATTTACAATATATGTTTTGCATGAGATTCATATAGACTTTGTGTTATTCTTCGTCGCAAGAGATCCCTTACATTTGGTGAAACATGAGAATTTTCCAACCAATAATCATGGGCCATAGTTTTAACATTTTTTTGCAAGTCTATCTTTGTAAGGTTATCTACAAATAATTGTACAACAAGCAAGTTCAACATTTGCATCTATTTGCAATCCGAATTTTCTATGTTTGTACAGTGTTTTTCGTGAGGTTCCCATTGCTTTTTCCATCTGTTGTGTCAAATCGTCTTTTATATTTGCTAGATGAAACAATTATTGTTTGTATTACTCAACGTTCAACATTGACATCTTGTTTTCTAGACTTTCCAATATATTTTAATGCATCTATTATATTTTGAAGGACACTTTGTTTCATCTCTCTATCTTTTGTCGATTTTTTAATATCCAATAATGATGTAGATTTTTTTAACTTTTTTGTCCTTATCAGACCTCTCAAAATTTGAGTTTGTGTTGCTACTAATTCATTTTTGAAAAAATTATCGTAAATTGTTTCAACAAGATATAGTATAACATGGTCAAGTTGTTTTCTCCAAATTTGTCAATATCAACATTTTCTAACATTTTATCATCAATGTTGATATTACCTCCATAAATTTCAATATAATTTAAAAAAATAAATAAATCTATTAAATTTAAAAACACTTGAAATTAACATAGATTCAATTTTCTAAGTTATAAACTTAAAAATTTCAAATTATTTTTATGTAAAAAATATTTACAAATTTAAATTAGACATAAATTAATTAAAATCTACAGTGTTCATCTTGTATCTCGCGCACACACACACACACACTTGTAGGTGGTTGGACTTCTGTTTCATTTTCGGCTTCATTGACTTCATTAATTTTATGAGGTGAATTGTAACATCCCACTCTGGCGCACTGAGCGAACTTATTCTTTGAGGACACTTGCTCGCAAGTGATCCAGATTATTATGCTATTAAAACATTTGATTTTGATTACGAGGCGTTATGGTTTGATGACATGTTGTTTTACTCCATTGACATAGACAGGTGCTATTGACTCGGTTTTACTGAGTGTGTAGGATTTTGGACCTCGAGGATGCAGAGGCATCGATGGAACCCCTTGGACTCTGAATCGAGTCGGGGAGTGTACCATAGGGGTTTGATTGTTTTACTGTGATATTAGTGCATCTTATTAGATGATATGATATGGATATATTATGACATGATTCGTTGATGATGCAGGTTGATGATAGCTTTCCGACCAGACTCACATGTGGAGTAAAGGGGTCACGCATGACTACCGGAGATGTTGAGGGAGAGGTATAGACAACAACCTTGCCACAACCTACTAGCACTCCCGTTGTGGCTCAAACTATAGGTTAACATTTACCTAGTTCGAGAGGACCCACGATGTCGTGAGGGCAGACTGTGACAATCGCTCACGATGATTCTAAGGGGCGTGCAATAAGGCGAGGGCCTTATTCCTTAGAGGCCCTTAGTCTCCCACAAGTTCACCTGGCAGAGTATTGACTCCAAGGGTTGTTGATGTCTACTAAGTCAGTCAAGAGGCGAGTGGCACCCTTGGAGCACATGGTGTGCCTTGAAGGGCACGTTGTGCAAGAAAAATGGAAAGAGGCGAGTGGCACCTTTGGAACACGTAGTGCATCCTGAAGGGCACGTCGCGCAAGGGAAACAAATTAAGGCGAGTGGCACCCTTGGAGCACCTAGTGCGTCCTGAAGGGCACGTCGCGTTGTTGATGATAAATGAATGAACCTAGATGGCCTTAGGACG
>SNQJ01S0191903.1:0-12462 GCA_010110895.2 Picea sitchensis
TTTTTGGGATGGCCTTAAAACTGATGTTCAAAGGTTTGTGGAAGAATGTTTGGTTTGCCAACAAAATAAGGTGGAAACAATTAAGACCCCAGGTATTTTACAACCCTTAGCCATCCCAATTCAGCACTGGGAGGAGGTTTCCATTGATTTCATCACAGGGTTACCGAAGTCTGAAGGAAAGAGTGTCATCATGGTGATTGTTGATAGACTGACCAAGTACGCACACTTTTGTGCACTCTCTCATCCCTTCAAATCCAGTACAGTTTCCACCGCATTCATGGAGATAGTTCAAAAGCTACATGGCATCCCAAATATTATTGTAAGTGACAGAGATCCCATCTTCACTAGACATTTTTGGACAGAATTGTTTTCTTGTTTGGGTACTCAATTTTCTCATAGCTCATCCTATCATCCATAATGTGATGGACAAAATGAGATAGTGAACAAATGTCTAGAAGGCTACCTTCGCTGCTTTGTCTTTGATAAACAAACACAATGTTTCAAATGGTTACCCTTGGTAGAATGGTGGTATAACACTTCCTTTCATACTGCAACAAAAATGACGCCATTTATGGAACTTTGTGGATACCACCCTCCTTCCATCACTTCTTCTCTAAAAGAAAAATCCAAGGTTCAATCAGTGGAAGATCACATCGAGCATCAACAACAAGTTCTCCAAATATTAAAGGACAACCTACCCATGGCACAAAATCTCATGAAACAACAAGCAGATCAACATCGTAGTGAAATAAGTTTTGAAGTAGGAGATTGGGTATTTTTAAGACTACAACCATACAAACAGATGTCCCTCAAGCAAGCCAAGAAGGATAATAAATTATCACCAAAGTAGTATGGCCCTTATAAGGTGTTGCAAAATATTGGTAAAATTATCACCAAAGTACTATGGTCCTTATAAGGTACAAGGAAGATCGGGTACTATGGCATACAAATTGAGTTGCCTGCATATTCACTTCCAGTACACTTGGTTTCCATGTTTCATGCTTAAAGAAGGTTATAGGTGACAAGATCCCGGCTCAAACTTTATTGCCAAAACTTGACGAGAAGGAAAAATCATATCGAGTCAGTCATCACCGACACAAGAATTCGCCACCTGAGGAATAGATCCATTTCGTAGTATCTCATTAAATGGAGGAAACTACCTGACCAAGATCCCACTTGGGAAGCATGAGTCTTTATACGTACATCCAGAGTTACTCGTTGCCAGCAAGACAACACTGTCCTGAGGGGTACGTTAAAGCCCTAAATAATGGCTCATTACCCCCTAATTGAGGCATTACATTAGTAATGTTATTTCATTTATGTCAATTTTAGTCCATTATTGTAATTTATATTCCCTTTTAGTCTCCTATATATACCAAGGAGACATTTTCATTTGGAATCATCCGTAATTGTACATTTATGGGCATAAGGAGGCTGCCCCCCTCGAAGAGGCTCATTATCCTAATTTATCTATTTTTCAAGGTGCTGAGTACTTATTTTGAGGTTTTTCTATGCTATATTGATATTTGGTTCTTAACATTATCAAAGGCTTTTGAAAGGTCAAATTTGATTAGCATACCTGGGGAGCCAGAGATTTTCAAGGAGTGGATAACCTCATGGGCTAGATTGATGTTATCTATTATTTGACATCCCTCCACTTAGCTCGATTGTTCATGCAAAATAATAAAAGAGAGAAGGGGCTTGAGTCTATTTGCAATCACCTTGGTGATGATTTTGTAGATGATATCAAGAGTGCAATTGGGCTAATCGCTGGAATCAGACCCGCCTCCTCCTTGGGTATTAGTGTGAGGAAAGTGGCATTGAGAGCAGGGAGTACCTCTTCTGATTTATGAGAGTCCTCAATCAACTGCCTTACCTCCTCTCCACTTCAAAACAACAATAATGAAAAAATAGTGGTGAAGCCATCTAGTCCAGGTGATTTACCTGTGGGCATCTCCTTGATAGCTAGATCCACTTCCTCCCGGGTCACAGGCTGCAAGAGAGTTGTGTTCTAGTCTACCGCGGAATAAAATTTGGATATGTCTAGTGATTTTTTCAATGGCAATCGACCTGTCCTGGCAAGGTTCTATGAGAAGATCTTGATAGTAATTGATCAACTACTGTTCTATTTCTTCATGTGCCGTAATAGTATAACCTTGTTCAGTTTCCAATTTAGTGATGTGGTTGATGTGATCTTGTTGGATCATTGACCGATGGAAGAATTTTGAGTTTTTTTCCCCTTATTTGACCCAATGCACCCTTGATTTTTTACGCTAGAGGGTTTCCTCCTAGGCATATCTTTCCTCTAGCTTCCGTTTGACCTGTGCTTCTTCCTCTTTTAGTTGATTTGAGCTTCCTTGTAAAAGGATTTCTTGTTGAATATTCTTCATTTGCTGCTCCAAGACTTTTAGGCTTAAAAAATGTTGCCAAAAGTGTGCTTATTCCAGTCTTTGAGCTTCAATTTGAAATTCTTCAACTTCTGTTGGAATCTGCACATTAATGTGCCATAAGGAATGACTGCTTCTACCCACAAAGATTGGACATTCGCTTGAAAGTCGGGATGAGATAACCAAAAATTTTCGAACCGAAAAGACTTGCACTTAGGAGTGTTGGGGATATCCATCCAAAGTTGTATGGGCCAATGATCCGAGCCGATCACTGTGAGAATGCTAGATTCCAAGCAGTGGCCTTCCAACATCAATTTTTTAAAGATTAAGAATCGATCTAGACAACAAGCAACTTGCTGAGTACCCGAGCGTCTCTTGGACCATGTGAACCTCACCATTAATATTTTCAAGATCTACTAGGTGAGAAGCCTCGATTAACTCCCTAAAGTCCTCACTGTCATTCTCCAATCTGCGAATACCGCCCCTTTTTTTCCGCAAGGGAAAACATAAGGTTAAAGTCTCCTTCAAGGGCCCATCTATGATCTTGGATGATGTCTTTCACATCTTTCCAATTCTTCAGAAAAGCGAGTTTCTCTAAGGATGTAGGCAAGCCATATACATTGTCGATGTACCCTGCTTTATCCAAGCCAATGGCTCTAAAGCGAGATGGAATGGTCCATTTAGAGGAGAAGAAGTGATCAAGAATGATAGTTGCAGGGTTCTAGAGAATCGCAAGCCCCTTTGTTGATCCTCTGGCATCAATATTAACATAATCACCTTGGTGCCAACAACATGCGGATATGGATTTAGCCTCCAGATCTGCACATTTGGTTTCCTGCAAAAATAAGATATCCAAATTCTCTTCCATTATACGATTTCTAAGGAGTCTCTGTTTACTCCTTCTGTTAAGGCCCCTTGTGTTCCAAGAGACGATCGTCATGAGGAAGATGGGGGGGAATGGGGAAGAAACTCTTAGTGAGCAACTTGATCTATCATAAATTAACCATATAACTGCCCACTTCCTAAATCAGTTGTTGGGTGGACTTTCTACCTCTTTTTTTCTCTTCCTTGAGTGATTTACGAGGTTCTTTGCACAGATCCGATTGTATTCCAAGCCCCACGCTAGATCTGGAAGTGGCACCGACAGTGGAATGGAATTGAGGTATACTTTGTGGACCTTTCAAAGCTGCTCAAGGGGGAGAGTTGACAGTTCTTGCTTGTAGTAAGCTTCTTCAAGAAGCACCAGATCGATCTCTGCTAATTCCTTCTCATCCAACTCTATCTCCATTTCGCCTCCTTCTTCTATAACCTAATCTTCCCCCATGGGATTTGCATTATGGGTATGAACTATCTGCTCTAGTATTGGCTCTAGGGTTACCTTAGATTTTCCACGAGTGTTCTCCTTATTGGATTGAGGAGAATCCTCTAGTGACTCAAGAGAATTTGGAAGCTTGTTTAAAATCTCAAAAGAATTACTAATTGGCAGAGCCTTGGAAGGTGCATAAGTTGGCTTTTTCCGGTTTTGCTGTTGTTTCCCTTGGACCTATGTGAAACCATCTTTAGTTTTTTCAGAGGGAGCAACTACGGAACTTGGAGGTGCATTAAGAGAAGAATCTCTGAATAAATGTCCATGCTCATGACATTTTCTACACTTGAAGGGTATGTGCTCGTAGTCTATGGTCTGGATCCATTCCTCATCTTGATATTTTAAACATATAGATCATGGTAGGGGCTTGGATATGTTCATATAAACACAGATCAGAGCATAGGAAGTCTAACGACGTTGTTGCGTTGCTTTCGTCGACTTGACAAAGATTCCCAGAGTATTCCCTATCTCGACTAGTATTTCTCCTAGCTAGAATTCCTTTGGGAGCGAGTAGAGTCCGATCCAAACTGGAGCATAAGTAAAATCTTCTTTTTCCGAGGTGAAGCGTTCTGACCAGAATCACAAATAAAGGCCAGTCAAGTTAAAAAATATGGCCCGTTCTCAAAGATCTGGTCCTTATCTTCCAGATTGTGGAAGATTGTAGTGAAGAAACCGATAGACCCTAATTGGAGGTCAAAATGGCATTTGGATTTCCACCAAGTATTGATCCATTTGATTATAGCTCGTTCTAAGGGCCATAACCCCCAAAATTTCCCAATGAGGGCATGATCCCTCATATATTACGTGTTCTCTCCTACGCGAGTGGAACTAACTACATACCTTGGAGCTGTAGCAACTTGAGGGATGCATTTACGAGGTTCCAATGCTTGAGCCACCTTTGAATGGGAAGATTCAACCACAACTTGCCCTTGTTCGACTCCTCATGGTATGCCTGATCTCTTTGCTAAGGCAACGGTTCAAAAGGTGACCATGATCCTTGAGCTCCAACTGGTTTGCCAATGACCATATTGCGATACAAGGGGCTTCACACCCCTCACCTTCATACATCGTGGCTAGAACAATTGCCCTTTTCAAAAGAGAGGGCTGCACAAAAACTAAAAAGAACCGAGATCTGCAAAAACCCTAGTTTGCAAGCAACATCAAACCCAAACTCTTATAAACATCAAGATAATCGATAAGATTATCAATATTATGCAAATCATATTATAACAATTTTTTTTTAAAGAGAAACAAAGTACTCTATAACCTATATAACCTATGTGGAAGGAGATCTTCAACATATATGTGGAAGGAGATATTCAACATATGAATAAAAATAAAAATGACTTATGATAAGCCTATGTGGAAGGAGATCTTCAACCTTTTGTTAACATTAAATAAATGAATAAAAATAAAAACGACCTACGAGATCAAGTAGCACAACATCGACGTTGTAAGGACCTGTGCTACTTGTAGGGTTTAACCATAACATTAATATAATTTACCGACTTCCTTCCCTGGTATAACCAGGGGAAGATGTTGTAAGCCCGGCCATTTTTAAAGAGTGAGGATTTAACAATGCTTCACGAGAGCCTGGCCTTTCTAAAAGGGCGAGGGTGGAGCAATGCTTCACGAGCACAGAACGTTTTTAGACACTACATATCCACAAACTTTTTAGCGCGCAGTAGAGCTAAGTTCAAAGCACATCCAGGCGCTCTTTCTATTTATTTAGCGAGGGTGGACACTGAACGTTGAAGAGGACCTGTACATGCCAATGGGGTTGTTTGAATCATGGCACGTAAAGCAGCAGGGGCGTTGTGCCATCAGATGTAAGCCCAAAGATGTTCGCCCTTTCAAGAAGAAAATCCGGATGCAGAGTCAGATGCTCAAGAGAAAGAGAAAACGTGCGCTTCCTACCCCCGCCATACTGAACGACGAAGAAATAGTTACTTCCCAAGAGCTGGGAATTCCTGAAAGCCATACAAAACAATGGGGTTGTCATCAGACAGCGGCCGGGAAAAGGAGAAAGAAGAGCTTGGACTGTAGAAACCCCGATACTAACAATGACTCAGGTCAGGAAGGAACGAGCTTAGATGAATTCATTAAAACTACAGATGAGATAATCCACGACGGGATTCAAACAAAGTTTGTTGGAGATGGAGATGGAGATGGAGATGGTCCCCAACACATTCCCAGTTTAAGCCTCCCGAGGTCTCTGCACAACAAAGACGTGCCACTCGAGAGGTTAGTTGTATATTAATTTATTTCAATGCATAAATAGACAAATAAACAATAAACAGAAAAATGGTCAAAGGAATGGGGATTGTCAGATTTCCCAAATCATTGCTCAGACTTGAAAAACTTATCGGGAGACGAAACAACTGATGCTCTTTGGAATACCGAAGCAATTCAAGATGAAAGTAAAATGTCTGAACTATAGATAGAACATCAACCCTAACCTGGAGCCACAACTGAACTCAGACTCAGTCATCACATAGAATACGAAGACACATATCGGTAAAATAAGAGCCAACTCACACAACCTCCATTGCAAAACCGGGAGACCGGCTAACCCTAAAAGTCCTTCGGAATACACACATGGAAGATATGCAATCAAAACACATTAGAAGGTAGAATACTTACTAGAGAAATGCCTTGCTTACAAGAATGCATGATTCAATTCCGAAACTCCTTGCAACTGGAAATCTCAATGTTATCGGGAATTCATGCCAAAACTCCCAGAACACACATATAAGATTATCAAAATATTTTAATACTTCTCCGAGTTCAATAATCCAGGAGTTTGAATGGACAGTATGGAAAAAAGATGGGGCTGGAGAACATTATCCAAAGGTCCTTTTCGCAGGTCTGAACTTGACTAACCCTCATGTTACAATTTGCCCTTGCCACATCGGACAAGTTGGTCATAGATTACTGCCTATTCCCCCAACCGAAAGGTTCTGGTGCTATCACCTACAATTTGTGCACATAAACATAATATGGAATAACAACCCTCTCAAAAACAGAAAATGACCTGAGAAGAATGCCAAATAGATTCGAGAATTGGACTGCTGATTGTGAATTAAGTAAAAGCATCACTTATGTGATGCTCAAATGTTTTTTTAAACTCTAGACAATATGCTTGTTTTGAGAACCTAATAGAGTTGCCCTGTATATCGTTTAATCTGGACTGATCTAAGCATACAGGCTTCTTTCTCCGACATCACTTATGGAGATCATGTTTCATAGGCTATCCAGATATTTTGAATTGCAAAAGCCTAAATGTATAAAAGTTGTGGCTAAATGGATAGTCAATAAAATGACTTAAGTATATACACTACATGCTTGATACAGAAACTCTGTAAGAAACTGAGGGCAAACAATAGTAAGTCTATTTACTCAAAAGGACGATGTGCATAGTATTCTTGTAATTGAACAATTGGCATAGCATCACAACTTACAATGTTGCACTTCTAAGTTCTAATGTGCTGCCAAATGGAACTACATTATAATGCAGAACTTTTTGTTATTATTTCAAAATATGTATTACAGACATTTCTGTAGAAAATTATCGGCACATTTTGATGATTGTTTCATTTTTGAACATTCGAAATCAACTCAGGCATGCATTTGAATGCATCATATTTATGTTAGTTTCAGCTCCTCATCATCTTGAAGATTACAAGGTTTGTTGGATGTGCAGGAAGATTGACTTAGCATATCTGTTTATGGAATCCCTTAAAGATCAACAGCAGAGTTTGAATTTGAGTTTGCCATGGGAGAAAAGCTGGATGGGCAGGCCACAGCTGGTTTTGCTACTCTGTGATTGGATACAATCAATTCTAATCTCATCAACCAAGCAGAATGCTGCACCACAAATATCAACACAGAATGATGKTTGTTTGCTKGCTYGATGCTKGGTAATATTTAAGTGGTGTTTGCAGTCTGAATACTTGGAGAGAGCAATTTTTTCACCAAATCTGATGCGCCCGATAAATTGTGTGCTCATAGCAGCAATATCATTTCAAGATAATGATAGAGATATTCACAACGGGTTCCCATGCATGTCACTTGAACATGTCAAACYCGAATCAGAAATGATTTTTCCAAGAGTTCTTATGAAAGAATTTACAGAAGCTGTAGAGGTGTTGTTTTCTTTACATGGAAGATACTTCCGGCCCACTTTGGATTTGTGGGCTTCCTCAGCTTTGGCAGCAGCTAGTCTAGGTCAAAGAGTGTTCTCCAAAGAGCTGCCAGAGGATGACCAATTTGTTCTGCCAAAGCTTGTATGCTTAGTGTTGGAATCATTTACAAGGTATCTGGGGTCACATCCTAATCCAAAGAATGTTTTTCCTGTCATTGTGGAAAAACTGCTTGAACCATTACTGTCACTGCTAGAAGTTCTGACAGGAGAATTCAATTCTAAAGAACGCTGTAAGAATGATGTTGCATATATCTGGAGGACAAGGCTGTTGGGAATTGTTGAAGACATATTTGCATTTGGATTATTTCATTCGGTGCATATTGATGGCTATTTAAATGTTTGCAAAAGCTATAGTCAGGTTGAATCTCAAAGAATCATAAAAGCAAATAAGAAAGCTAAACCAGCTTCATCTAGGGAACATGAAAGAGAAGTTCCACATGCCGCTGTTGGAAGTTATCATAAATCTTTATTCCAGAAACTAGATTATCTAAGGAAAGAAGGTAAGACAACTGCCTTGCATGGGATTGGGAGGCTTCTGAGTATATTTATTCGGAGGAAGAAAAATCAAGGAGCTAATGCTTCCCATATCATTGGCACTCGGAAAATAAATTCATCAAGAATATTTGGAGAATCTCAAGAAACTAGAAATTCTGATAAGGAGTTGCAGGATACAACTCATTCTACAGGAAGTTCCACTAAAAATGATGGTATTGCAAAAACCAGTAATGCATGTGAAAGCACACAAACATCTGGTGAGGCAGGAGTGCACCTCAATAAGCAAGAGAAGGTCATGGGTAAGCCCCTATTCAATCTGTTTGTAGAGTTCATGGAACCATTGCAGACAGATCTTGAAAAATGTGAAGGATTCATTGATATTCAAGAGAGCAAGAAGTTTCGTCACATGTCACGTGTTCAATCAACAGTAGTAGCTATAAATGGTTTGCTTGGCGTTGTGAAGGATGATAAAATTTATATACCTACAGAGGATACACCGGGACAAGCACACTTCAATTATTTGAAGAGGATATACAGTACAATATTTCAATTGGGTGCTTTAGTACTCACTTTGTGCTCAAGAGTGGCTTCTGGAGCTGACAACAAGGTTAGGAATGGACTTGTTGAAAGATTTGGAAGCAAAGAACAGGTTTTTGGTCCAGGCCTTGAAACATTGGCTATGACGACAATGAAGAACATTGTCCTTGCCTTGGGTTACTTACTGGAAATAGAATACAGGGTAGCAGAGGAAGAATTGCTGGATTTATGGCTTCTTCTACTTTCGTTCTTAGCCTTGGATTCTTGTGGGAACAATAAGCATCGGAACAGTCCTATCTTGGCTCCAGAAATAATTCAGCTGGGGTGTCGGATAATTTGTATTTATGGTGAGCTTCGACAGGTCAGTTCAAGGTTTCATCTCTTTGCAGTTGGTTCTTTGCGTATATATKCGTCTATTCAGAACCTGATATATAGGAGAAAGTGCCTGGCAATTTCATCTTGTAAATTTCTTTTGGATTACTTGTTTCAAAAATAAGTTAATCTGTTTGAATGGCATGTCTGTTAATTTTTTCTTTTAAGAATGAAATGCAAATGAACATGAGAGCACGTTAGAGATTAGATTCAGGAATTTTATTCAATTTATATACAAGTGTCCTTTAGGGTGATGACAGTTAGGACCAAATATGGAATCCATGCTCTAGTTGTTGCTTCTTTTAAGCTACTGTGATATATAACTAATTGAAAACATTTTTTACATTATTTCCAATGCAAATATAGAGAGAGGCATAAAATAGTTTCAGAACAAAAGAAAAAGGCAAGTGTAATTTAATTTCAATTAGTCCCTCCACTCTTTGATAGTATTATCCAAAAGGAAGAAAGAGGAATCTCCATGGGAAATTCAAATGTTCCTTTGGTGAAAACAATGTGATCAGTTGTTGTGGCTTCTGCTCTTTGAAATTTAGATGTCTTTGTTATCTCCTTGTTCAAAATATAACGATTTTTTTTGAAAATGCATCATATATTTCATCATAAATCCATATACATGTACATCAAGATTGTCACATCTTGTAGCCAAAAGAGTGGTAACAGAAGATTCCCCATCCTTCATAAGCAAGCATATCTAGCATGTCCTCCTTGGCTACAATTCAGAGTATCTATATTCTAATTTATTCCTAAAACTAGCATTCTTGGCAGAAATCTGGATAGCCAGATTTGATTTAAATGCAGAAGCTTCTCTAAGGTTGAATGGAGTATTTGTCTCGTGAAAAGTTGCTCTACAACATTATTTCCATAGGAGAGAGATGCTTGTTAGCCTAGTCATATCCCACATTATCTTTCCTACTTATCGGATGATTCATTTGTCCCCAAACACGACACCTTTTCATTGAAGAGGAGAAACAAAGATAACATTGCACTCAATGGATGTCCCAGTCTTGGAAACACTTCCTTATGAAAGAAGCTTATATCCRTCCTTGTGCTTGTGGGTTTTTTGTTGTGGAGTTCAATTCTGTTGWGGACAGGGAGCACATCATTCATGCTGGGCGTTGGTTCTTGGGATGTTCTGGCTTATGCATGAAACCTTGGTACCATTCCTTTGATCCTTCCTCTTGTTCRCTATCTTTTTGCACCTATGTGGGTTAGACTTCCTCATCTACCCCTGTAGTTTTTAGGATCTGATTCCCTGACATCCATTGGAATTGTGACGGCGAAGCTTCATTTTTGCTCCCTGGAAACTAATAAAAGACRTAACCTATGCAAGTTGGTGTGTTGAAGTGGACCTTGCAAAAGTTTTGCTTGAAGAAATTTGGTTAAAGGTGGCTGCTAACACATGGAAGCAAAATCTAGACTATGAGCCATCGTTACAACATCCCACTGTATCTAGCCTTCAAATATAGAAATACGATTGAAATACAGATACAGCAGTATTTGGATGTATATATGATCAATGTAACGTTGATTGTATTTCAACCATATCTTCGTCATATAGTATAATATTGATATTGTATTCAACTGTATTTTAGCTGCATCGTATTGTATTCAATTATATTTCAACCTTATTTGATTTCTTCAATTACTTATTTTAGAGTATACTCCCATATACTTGATAGCCCTATGGGCGTACACTGGGTGTTTGGATTTGGCTCATGGCGACTGCTTTCACGACTCATCCTTTTTTGTATGAGATGCATTTACATAGCCATATTTTTACAAGGGAAGCATTTTATTTAAAAAAGGTATACTCTTGTATTTTGATTGTATTTGGTTTTTTCAAATACTGTTTTTTTTTCACATCGTATCGTATGTATATGGTAAATATGCTATGAAAAAGGAGCTTTCAGATTGTTGATGATTACAACTGTGTGAGACATCCTCCAGGACACAGATTGAGTGAGTCGACCTGTGAGAGAACCCATGAGTTGGTTGTGCCCATGAGATGGGTGTGTTGTTCCTCTCTGAGATGGAGATGGAACGTTGTGTGCCCCTGTAGGGAAGATGCCCATGAGAAGGGTGTATCGTTTGATATGAAATGATGTGTGCCCCTGTGAGGGGTGAAGGAGCCCATGTGATGGATTTACTGTTCTCCTCTGTGTAGAGAGTTGAGATGATGTGATACTCTAGATGATTCTCCTGTGAGACTCAGTGAGATAGAGATCTGTTGAGTAGGACGTCCTTGTGGCTGAGCACAGGTGGAGATCTGTTGAGTAGGATGTCCTTGTGGCTGAACACAGGTGGAGATCTGTTGAGTAGGACATCCCTGTGGCTGAGCACATGTGGACGTGATCCTAGTGGCTGAGCACTATTGAGTGTGTGTCTTGATGATTCTCTTGTGAGACACAGTGAGATAGAGACTTGGACGTCCATGTGGCTGAGCACAGGTGGATGTGCCCCTAGTGGCTGAGCACTAGTGGGTGTGTGAGATCCCTTGCTATATTGTCTAAGAGTCAGACTTACTTGTAACCCTAATTGTGATGTAAAGGGTACATGTCGACCCCACCATAAAGTGAAAGTAAATTAATGTAAAAGATAATTAATATGGTAATTATTAATTATATTCTGAGTTATTGAGGTTGATTCTGTTGTGCCAATAGACACCATTTTTGATGTGTCCAGTCTAATATAAATAAAGGTGATTTCCCCATGGAGGAAACTCAACACACATGTGAGTTTGGAAATTTCAGCAAGTACTTATTCTAGGGCTGAAGTGTGCACCTCTCTTGGGCGCTAGCCTTCTAGGTTTTGTGAGCACCCTTTTGTGTGCTAGGTTTATGGTGTGGGAGGTCTTTCTCTTGAAGAATATAGTAAAGGATTGGCTGGGTTTTCTTCCCTTGTTGAGAAGGGTTTCCTAGGATACTTCTTGTGTACTTGTGCATGGTATTTCTTCTTGTGAAAGTGACATTCTCCTTTCTCTTTCATTTTCATCCTTTTACTTAAATTTTTAACATTACCATTAATTGTTTCAGGATGTTTGAGAGTGGTTCCAACCTCATTGGACTTCATATGGAGAAAGTAGA
>SNQJ01S0191904.1:0-17929 GCA_010110895.2 Picea sitchensis
TCATGGCTAGTACTTCAAGGCTTCACCCCCATAGTCAATTGTTGGAAAACTAAACAATAATACATTTACATTGTTCACATGCCATGTCATGGAAATCATAAGTAATGATTAATTACAAGATGGGGAAAACATGGGTGTTACATTAGGGCAATGCATGAGAAGCACGTGGCTCTCCATCTAACTCATGTATTGACCTATTGTCCAATGTAGGTGAAGTAATATGCCAGTTTTACCTTAATTCAATGCAATGATTCATGGGATTGAATAAAATGAGGGGGGCCCACTGATATTCGTAACCCCATAGTTTTTCCTAGCTGCTTGATTTGCATAATGGTCCGCCTCCATGTTATTGAGCCTAAGAACATGAAGGAACTTGACATAGTAGAATGCTTGAATTTCATTTTGTATTCCGAGAAATGTTGATCTAAGATGGATGTTGCTTGGGAGAGTTTTCATTCTTGCATGCTTGATAATAATTGTTGAGTCGCCTATAACTGTAAGATTGTGGATGCCATGAGAATTGGCCAAAGATAATCCTTGGTAGAGTGCATAAGCTTCGGCTTGATTATTGGTGGCTTGATCGATATTCCAAGTGAATGTGAACTCGACATTTCCTCCAGGGTTGTAGAGTACCCCCGCCCGCTCGTGCCACCTTGTTCTTATTTTGTTAATGACATAAGACTCATTTTTATGCTTTCATTGTAGATAGAAATGATAAGTCTAGACTTTGACATGTTAGGCTTTGGTATGTGAATTATGGTAAGTTGCTAAACATAGTTAAACGATTGCCAATTTGTTTTGTTTCTAAATATGTATGGATGCATGTTAGGAAAACATCATTATATTTCGAGAAATGTTGATCTAAGATGGATGTTGCTTGGGAGAGTTTTCATTCTTGCATGCTTGTTAATAATTGTTGAGTCACCTATAACTGTAAGATTGTGGATGCCATGAGAATTGGCCAAAGATAATCCTTGGTAGAGTGCATAAGCTTCGGCTTGATTATTGGTGGCTTGATCGATATTCCAAGTGAATGTGAACTCGACATTTCCTCCGGTGGTCAGAGAGCACCCCTCACCATTGCAAGCACCTTGTTCTTGTATTTTCCTTTGTTAATGACAAAAGACTCATTTTTTATGCTTTCATTGTAGATAGAAATTATAAGTCTAGACTTTGACATGTTAGGCTTTGGTATGTGAATTATGGTAAGTTGCTAAACATAGTTAAAAGATTGCCAATTTGTTTTGTTTCTAAATATGTATGGATGCATGTTAGGAAAACATCATTAGGATTATTTTGATCTAGTTTCAATATTGAGGGTAAACATTATTTGCAATTGGTTCATAGTGATGTATGTGGACTAATGGACACTCCTTTATCCATTGTTAAGTTCTTATTAAATTCCTTCTTGACATTTATTGATGATAATATTAGAAGAGTTAGAATTATTTCATTGAAAGAAAAAATGAAGTGTTTTATGTATCTAAAAAATTTAAAATGTTAAATGAAAATCATTTATTGATGATAATATTAGAAGAGTTGCTATTTCATTGAAAGAAAAAATGAAGTGTCTTATGTATCTCACAAATTTTAAATGTTAATTGAAAATCAAGAAGTGGGTATACTAAGAAGAGTTTGAGTCATATTGTGACCGATATGGTATACAAATGTAAATAAACACTTTATACCCCCAATCAACAAAATGATGTGGTTGAGGATGCATATGCAACTAATAACAATGTCTAAAAGTGTGTTGCATTTTACAGGGTTGCATTAATGTTTGTGGCATGTCTATTTCATGATGTGTTGCACATATTGTGAATAGGGTGAATACTAAGACACTTAGTGTTGCATTTTACAAGGTTGCATTAAAGTTTGTGGCATGTCTATTTCATGATGTGTCGCACATATTGTGAATAGGGTGAATACTAAGACACTTAGTGATGTTAGTCTAGAAGATACGGGTTGAGGATGAATATGCAACTAATAACAATGTCTAAAAGTATGTTGCATTTTACAGGGTTGCATTAAAGTTTGTGGTTTGTCTATTTCATGTGTTGCACATATTGTGAATAGGGTGAATACTAAGGCACTTAGTGGTGTTAGTCCAGAAGATACGTGGAGATATGGAAAGTTATATGTTATGTGTTTTTAAATGTTTGGACGTATTTTATGGATGTACATTTTTAACAAGAAGAGGAAAAACTTAGAACCAAAGAGTCACAAATGTTTATTTGCGGGAGACCTTTCACATTATATGGTTGGTGGTTTGATAAATAAAGACGCATTTGTAAGTAGAGAAGTGTTGTTTGGGAAACTCTACCCTACTTGGGAGGAGAAAGTAGAACCCAAGGATATTGAGATTTCCTCTTCAAGAATGGAAGTTGTACTTGTTGTCTTTTATGGGCAAATGATGAAGTGGTTTCATGAAACATACACCTCTCATTCCAATAAAGAATTGGTCTCCCAGCATCTCAATTTCGAAGTTATAGATAGATAATGTGGATCTTTCTTCAGTGAGTGGCATTAGGTTAAAACAAAGAAGGGGAAAAAGTCAAAAATTGAAAATTATATTTTGCATGATAAAAAATGACATGTATATTAATTATGTAATTTTATTTTGGTTACAACAATCTTTTCTTATATCTTCTTTGTATTGTAATGTGCTTGAAACACATATAAAGTGTGATATTTTTTTAATTTGAAAATAAAAATAAAATTCGACTTTAATTTAGATTGATACAAATTTTAAATAATATATACAATTTAGATTATTTTATATAAATATATATAATTAAGATAATCTCTTATTTAAAAATTCATTTAATGCTTGAATAATTTACACCATGTCATTAAAGTCGCAGGTGGTACTATTATCCGTGTATCTTTGGGTTTTGTAGAGAAAATACTATATGAATGAAAATATTTTTACCAGTGTTACAAACGTCAATATCCATTGTTTTGGTCACATATATATTTATAAAAGTCCAGAACGTGCTCGAAGAATCGTGGTGGACAGCATGTGAAACCCAAATTTCAAATTCAATCCCATATTTTCCATACCTCCTGAAGATTCTTACACGCTTGATATGAAAATATTTAGACGGGGTTTTAGAGGTCAAAAAACGTGCTCACGAGAACCAAGGTGAGATGCATTAAAAAAACTCTAATTTCAAATTAAAAACAAATTTAAAAAAAAAAAAAAAAAAACATTTTATTTTTGGTGATTTTTTTTATTTTATCTGAATTGAGGATAGTTTGATCTTTCTGCAAAATTTGAGTAGCTAAGTTTGTATCCTTAAAAAGTTCAATTTGTTTTTGATAAGTTGAAATCATTTACATATTAAAACATAATTTAAAAAATAAAAATAACTATTTTATCCAAATTTACATCCTCCAATTCCATCCAAAACTCTAATTCCTATTAAAAAAAAGGTTTAGCGAACTCCCCTCAATTCCTTCCAAAACTCTAATTCCTACCCAAAAAAAAAACTTAATAGTGTCTTGAACCTGCTCACGAAAACCGAGGCAGACATTAAAAACCTAAATTTCAAATTCAATCCCAACTCTCCCCGGAGATCGTCTTACTGGTCGGTTTTCATCATCTTCAACTTTATTTGAGTGCATGTACCTATCTTGTCCTTTGCTAGCTGTAGCCCATATCATCTGAATAGTGAACAGGTGAAACTGGAAAGTTCTCACTGGATGCACATCTGAAAGTTCTTACTGGTTGGTTTTAATCAAGGTCATGGTCTCTCACCTTTACTTGAGTGCAAGTAGTTATCTTATCCTTTGCTAGCTGTAGCCCATATCATTTGTACCACATCTTGTTTTATGCTGGAATGTGTGTCAAATTGTAGACCATATATAGTTCAGCGTACGACAGTTGTATTCGCGTTAAAGAAAACGCGTTGAAATATACTAGGTAAGAAAGGAACATTTTCTTTTCTTGGGCGGTGGGTTTCGCATGAGAGCGTATTGACCAGGGCGACTAGTCTATATGTCTCTCCGCAGTCCACCAGTATTATCACTACAATTTATCCGCCTCTCGAAATCTATTCCTTTACAATCTGCATCTACATCTTACCGTAGGAAGCTTCCCATAACCCTTCTTGACAATGGCCGCATCAATCTCCATTGTTGCATCCACCTCTATGGCTGGTAATTCCAACTATGGTTTACATGGACTGAGAACATTTCTGGATGAGGAGGAATTACACGAGGGAAATTTAACTCGTCGAATCGAACTCACCAGATTGGTAAGCTTGAGGCAGTAGGGATTGTTGGCTTGGGCGGAGTAGGAAAGACAACTTTGTCAAAAGAACTCTTCAATCGGAAGAGTTCAAAGTATAGCATATCTTGTTTTCTATCAGATGTCAAAGGTAAAGGCTGTTTCGTTCATTTACTGAGCAAACTTCTTAAGAACTTGATCAAATGTTATCACCTAAAAGGCACTATTGATGAAGGTACGCAGAGGTTTAAAAGCTCTCTCTCGTCTTCTCAAGCCTTGATAATTTTAGATGATTTAGATCATATTGATCAGTTTGATGCAGTTTAAAGCTACAGATATCTAAAAGATAAGTTCTTAAGGGGCTCTGATCGATTGTTTTTATCTTTGAAAATGTTTGGGGCACTTCTTTGTGGGAAGACCAATCCGATAGGCTTCAGAGGGTACTTCCCATTGAGATAAAACAAACACTTCAAATCAGTTATGACGCACTGGATCGGGAGGAAAAACAGATGTTTTTAGATATTGCCTGTTTTTTCATTGGAGAGAACAGGGATATGGCAATAAGAATGGAACGGATCAGGCTGGAAAGGCTTTTTATGGCTACAAGAATGGAACGGATCAGGCTGGAAAAGCTTTTTATGGCTACAAAAATGGAACGGATCAGGCTGGAAAGGCTTGTTGGGGTTTAAGATTTGCAAAACAAGTGTTTTGTGGAGGTGGACAGTAAAAATGATATGGTTATGCATGATCATTTTAAAGATTTAGGAACATATATTGTGAAGGTGTCAGGATAGCCGCGTTGCTTTTGACCTTCAACATACAACATCACAAACATCTGTATGTAGTCAATCACTCAATCTTCTCTACTTATTCAATAGAAATCTGTGTACGGTTTTAAAAATTTATTTCGTTGTTTTTCACGAATGAACAGTTGAAAAGCAGAAGTGCTTCTGAGTGAAAATAAAGATATGATCACCGAATTCTTTCTGGTGAATATCAAGATAACAATGACGAGTATACATCCTTTCCATGCTACAACATGTGGAATTTGGAACTACTTGATATTGAAAAAAGTGATTTGGAAGCTCTTTGCTGGACACGCTACCGCCTTCGCTATGTGAACTGTAAGGAACTTGAAGGATATAAAAAGCAAAGCAGAAGAATGTAATTTCACAAACTAGAGTCCTGGCCATAGTGCTCAGTCAAAGCTACATGTATTGCTGGGCTCTCCGAGATTTGCATTACTTTATTAAAAAAAATGACTTGTATTTGTTGTTCTAGGTGTAGTGCAAGAACAATATGAAAGCTTAAGCTCTCCTTGTGGATAGAGAAAGCTAGATATGGATAAAAGATTTGTTCATTAACTGTTCTTGCTTTAATGTTTATCAACTGAATATTTTCAATCAGCCACAAGTACTTAAAGTGTTTATTCAAATGCCTCAAATGGTAGCTCAATATTTTTAAGAGAAGTACTTAAATGTGTTTGCTCAAAAGCCTCAAGTAGTAGCCAAATGTTTTAGTTTTATATACTAGTAGTAGCCAAATGTTTTAGTTTTATATACTTTATCTGCTTCCCTGTAGAACATATTCCATTTAACCTTCCTTTCTTTTGTAAAGGAGATCAAACAAGCTGGCGGATGTTGATAAAAATTGTATGTCTGTTCTGTTCTCTTTTTTATTAATAAATTTATAAAAGCAACCAAATTGATAACTGGGAAACATTGAAACAGAAATTTTGTTAGATGGTGTAAAATTACATGAGTTAGATGGTGTAACATTACATGAGATGGTGTCCAACCGTTGTATGTGGAACGGCTGTTACATGAAAAGTGACTATCACAAAAGCACTTCATTGTTACATATGCTGAAATTCTATCTATAAAGTTTCTGTTGATTTCTTTAATACATTTTGTTAAGAACTGTTCTTTATATATCGGAGGATATATGTAGCTTCAAGTGAAATACCCCATTTTTGTTGTTGTAAGTGTTTTTACAAGTAGAGTAATAAATGACTTTCTTCTCTCTCCAATCAGGTAGGTTCATTGTTTATTTGTAAACTCTTGTTTTCTGTGTTTGTCATCAGAAGTGGAGTGAGGCATCTGGTATTTTTTTTCGTAATGAGTATTATGGGTTGTGTTCTTTCATGGTATCACATATTTTCGGCTGATTCTCTATGATAGATTTTGCAGATTTAAAAGGTTAGATAGCGGCTCTTCAAATACAATGGTTGGTGTTTTATTTGTAAATGAAGCTTTTATTCTTTTGGATAAGTTGTCAACATGCCTTTGTTAGAGTTAAGGCTTGGATCCTTGTTGTTTCGGTTGGCTAGAGGTGAATGCGAATGTGAAGAGTGTTGTCTCACACTACTTGTGTTATTAGAATCCTATTTTTATTATTTACAAGTGAAAACTTTGCAATTGAGTTTGAATATCCTATTTTAATTATTTACAAGTGAAAACTCTGGGAGTGGGTTTAAATGTTATAAATACATTTAGAGAGAATCTGTGAAATTATTTACAAGTGGAAACTTTGCAATTGAGTTTGAATATCCTATTTTAATTATTTACAAGTGAAAACTTTGGGAGTGAGTTTGAATGTGATAAACACATTTAGAGAGAATCTGTGCAATTATTTATTTACAAGTGAAAACTTTGCAATTGAGTTTGAATATCCTATTTTAATTATTTACAAGTGAAAACTTTGAGAGTGGGTTTGAATGTTATAAACACATTTAGAGAGAATATGTGAAGATTATTAAAAATAATATATTTATAGAGAACCTTGGAAGTTTATTAAGAAATAATATATTTATAGAAAGAATCTTTGAAGGATTATTAAGTACACATTTATATAAGGAATCTTTTGGAGTTTGGAAGCTTGTAAAAGGAGTTTTGTAAGGTGAAGCTTGAGCAAGCAAAGGGCCTAGGGCTTGAGTCAAAATTAAAATATGATGCAGTTTAGAATGGCATGCAACAAAGGGCCTAAACAATAGGGCTTGAGTCAAAATTAAAATATGATGCAGTTTAGAATGGCATGCAACAAAGGGCCTAAACAATAGGGCTTGAGTCAAAATTAAAATATGATGCAGTTTAGAATAGCATGTAACCTACTGCGACATTGGATTGCCAACCTACATTCAAAGGCACAAATGAAATGTTGGATAATGCCAACCAATTTACACTCCTTTTTAAGATATTGGGCAGATTTCTGGCCCCTATTATTATGTAATTAGTTAGATCAAATCAACCATATTTAGGATAGGGATAGAGGCACATTAAATCTAATCAGTTTCTTGTAACTGAGTGAAGATTGTTTTATATCTATGTAAACCTGTTAAGGCAAAGAGTGTGAGATGTGAGAGTACTTGAGACACATGAGCGTGAGTGGTCCGTTGATGGCCATCTCCCTTGAATGATATATAAACCGAATATCATTGTCTCGTTGATGTTTCCATGTATAGGGTTTTACTCACGTGAAAAACGCGAAATAATTCTCATTTGCTCATTTGTTTGTATCTTGTTATAAGCTTAGCCGCAGTAAAACAAATTGGTATTAGAGCAGTGTAGCAGAGCCAAACCGTTTCTGTAGATGGTAGTGAGAGCAAGAAACCTTTGGGCAAACTTTTGACAGATCCAGGCAAGATCTGAGTTCAGAGCTAACTGTGAGGTCTATATAAAGGGATGCGAGAGTTCAAACTTAGGAGTCCTAGGAGAAGCCCTCACCTTGTCTTCATAAAACAATTTTTTACATCTAGACTATTTTCTCAAAAGGTCCGTGGAAGGCCCTCCCTCCTCCCATTCACTCCATTTCCTTTGTACACGCATTTTTTTAAAGGATTAGCATGCCACATTTCCTAAGTGCAAATGAGGGGGGTTAAATTTATATATCGCTTTATAAATCGTGAGGTGGAGTTAAGGAATGATGGATATTTTTATATAGTGATATAAAAGGTTTGTGCATTTTTTTAATTTTTTTGTGTTAAACCTTTTTATTCTTTGAAGATCATTTTTATAACTCTCATACACAAAGAGCTAAACCTATAAGGAGTGATTCAAGCCAGGCTGCTTGTTAATGGCTAAGATGTAGAGTTCAAGTTAGTTGAAATGAAGCAACTTTGAGCTTCGTAGCTCAAGACATGGATTTATTGGTGCAAGGTTGCAAAATGCATTGGCAAGGCAAATACGTGCCAAGAAACCAACGACTATGACAAATGAGGAAAGGGAACCGATGCAAAAGATCTTAGTACCATTCGCTTATGTTTGGCAGATGATGTTCTATTCAATATTATCTCGGAGAATACAACAATCAGTTTGTGGAGCAAGTTGGAAAATCTATATATGACGAAATCCTTGAAGAAAGCATGTGATCTACTTGAAGAGACAAATAAATTTATGATGCAGCAGTTGGCAAATAAATAACTGTTGACCATTTAAACATTTAATGTCTTATAGTTCAATCTGACTAGTATGAACAATTAAGATGAAGATAAGGTTATTGACCTTACAGGGGTTACGCCCAAGTCTTGGGATAACGAAGAATTCTATTACTTTAGCTCAATGATGTTTTAGATTATGACTCATGGGAGCTTGCTTCATCGAGGAGATGAGGAGAAAATCTAGTCAAGAAACCTCAACTTCGAGGCGATAAGTTGGTGTATGGGTCGATCTAAAGAGCGTAATCAAAGAAGTCTTCCATCTAAGCCAAGATGCAAAAGGGTAAAGAAAAAATGTTTTCTTGTGAAAAAACAAGACATCTCAATAAAGACTACTAGAAAAGAAAAGAATCTGAAGATAACTCTCAATGCATGGAAGAAAATTGGGTTGTAACAAATTTAGGTATGAATGATGAAGTTTTATCTGTTTTTAGTAATTTACAATATCAAGAAGAATGACAGCTAGATTCATGTGCCTCCCACCATTACGCTCACATATAAATTGGTTATTTTCTTACCAATCTGCTGATGAGGGTGTAGTGTTTATGGAATGGTATTCCCTGTAAAATTGTCGGGGTTGTCAGTATTAGAATCAAGATGTTCAATGGTATTGTTAGGAAATTAACAGATGTTGATATGTACCATAGCTTAATTTAAATTTGATTTCATTGGGAGTGCTGGATTCTTGTGGATATGAGTATACAAGTCAAGGTGGAGCACTTACATTATCGAAAGGTAGTTTAGTAGTGATGAAGGCAACAAAGGCTGATAACCTTTATAATATGGAAAGGAGTACTGAAGTAGCATCTGAAATGAAAGATGTATCTTCTTGTTTCTATGGAAAACATCACAATAAGGGCGGCAAGAAAGAATCGCGCTGGTGCTGCAAATCATTTCCGTCTTAAAATCTTGCCTTCTAATTCGCTTTTTATATCTCGCAAGCGACGTGTATCAAGGGATGCCAGTGTGTGTGATCCTACTTCTCACAAGGTTATCATTGACAGAGATATGGTATGGCGTGGAACAATTAAAAGGGTTGATTTAAGATCGCAACAGTAAATTTGTTTGGTACAAGCATAATTCTTTGTATGGCCTATTGGTACCTAAGCAAATATACAAGAGGTCGGAACTTCATAGTGAGTCGAAAATTTTCTAAGGGTAGGAATGACTATACAATCTATAGTACATTCATAGTCTTGATGTTATGTGTTGATGATATTCGGGATGCAAGTCGAAGCGTGGATAAAATCAATAAGAAAATGACTTGGGTGGACAAGACAATTCAGATGAGGGATCAAGGAGCAACAAAACAAATTGTGGGCATACAAGTACACGGAGATGGTAATGGTAAAGATGTGGTTGAAGTTCAATATGAACATTGTAAACCAATTTTTATCCCTCTTACTTTCCATTACAAGTTTTCTTCAAGCATAGGTCTTGTTTATAAAGAATACAAGGTTATGTCTCGTGTAAGTTCAATAGGAGGTCCACAGGCGATGAAATGGTTTAGACTGCATGTTTCACATGCTAATGATGTTGCCATAAATGACATTCCGTGGGTCAGTAAAGTGAAATGGGCTTCAACGCTTCAAAAGCACCACCTATAATGATTATAGTGAGATAGTCTGTGATAGTTGTAATGTATATTTTACAGGGGTCTTGGATAGAAGGAGATCTATCACTATTAAGGTTCAAAACATTGTTGTGGAATATACGTTGGCGTACAGCCACCTTTACAAAATCCAAACTAGTGCAAGTCACACATGTTAGATCATGAAACCAATTTTATTAGAGATGTTGTAGTGGTGCTTGGATTCTCTTGGTTTGCAACATAGGTGATGAATAAATTGGACAATGATATTTGCAAATTGTCAAGGTGGAGATTGCTGGATAATGCCAACCAATTTACACTCGTTTTTTAGATATTGCACAAATTTTCTAACCCCTATTATTCTATAATTAGTTGGATCAAACCAACGAGATTTAGAATAGGGATAGAGGCATTAAATGTAATTAGTTTCTTGTAACTGAGTGAAGAATGTTATATATCTATGTAACCATGTTAAGGAAGAGAGTGTGAGATGTGAGAGTGCTTAAGACACATGAGCGTGAGTGGTATGGCTGATGTATTATCTCCCTTGCATAATAAACTGAATATCATTATCCCATGGATGTTTCCATGTATAGGTTTTACCACATTTAAAACATTGTGTCAATTTTGTGTTTGCTCATTTGCTTGTATATTTTATGTCATAAAGACAACATCATGGAAACACATGAAGCATGTCTAATGTTTTAAAGATAGAAGCATACAAGTGGAAATTTGATAATAGTAAACATAATTTCTATTAAATTGCAAATTAATGTGTTTACTTGTATATATCTTAATGGCCTTCAACTGTTGAAATAATGGCAAAGCTAAATGTTTTTTTCTTTCTATAGAATAGTTCTACTTCAATATAAGTTTTGAACTGCTTACATAAATTCAAGGGAGAAATGCCAAAAGAAAAAATAAATTTAACTTGGTCTCTGCTTTGTCGTTGGCACTTTTGTTGTTCCTCATTTCTCCTTTCTTTTTTATTTTTCTTCCGCCCTTCTATAGTAGTTTTCTTTCTTTTCTCAATTTATTTATTTTCTTCTTCATCTTTTCCTCAACCTTAGTATGGAACAACCATACTAATCTCTACCCAACACTCTCCATTATTGACAATGCCACCAAACAATTTGTTGAAATGGTCTTCTATCTTCTCTTTTCTTCGTTTTTCACTTCTAAATTCCTCCCCTTGCTTCTACTATTCTACACACTAGCCTGTTGGAATTGCCTCTCCTCTCCTTTGAGGGGATTCTTTACCAATTATCCTCTCTTCTTCTATGTCTGCTTCTTCTCTAATTCATCACAAACCTCATTCTTTAGAAGGTTGTGCCATCCTTATCTCCTCTCTTTTTTCATGAGTTCCTCTACTTCCTTGGTCCTCTATCTTCTTAGTGAGGGAGCTATCTCTTCCATAAAAAAAATTCCTTCCTCAAGAAAACAACCCTTCCCCTTCCCTTCCCTTTCCTTCTTAAACCTTATCGGCCCTATTAAATATTATAAAATATCTCTCTACTAAAATGATGCCAAGTGTGCTTTGACCAATCTATAGACAAGAAGAAATTAAAGTTCCAATGCAAAACAAGCTAACCACAATAACTTTTCCAAAGTCATGTGGTGCCAAGCTTGGGCACAACAAACATTAATTCAAAGGAAAGTTGTGGGGAAAACATGGAATGTAGGATGGAAAGGATATTAGTGGTATAGATTCAGTTTGATGACCCCTTTACTCCTTCCATTGAAATCCTTTGTACTGCTACCATGACCTTAGGACCAACCGATGAGTTGAAAAATGTGTGTTATAAGATTTATATGGTGGCCCAACTACATTTCTTGCCACTAATTCATCAACCATAGTTATTTACTATTATCCATCAAACGGAAAATGAATGTAGGACAATGATTTTCTATTGTCCATCAAATGGAAAACGGCTGTAGTGTTGAGATTTTTGTGGCGACCTTGTTTGATGCCCATGCATTAGGCTCTCTAGGTAAAATTAAAAGCATGCACAACCTTGTCCCAAGGCCACATTCCATTGCTAAAACTTTGTTGTTGCACCCTTAATATACATGCCACGACAACATGTACACAAACAAATTTGTGTCGCTTTTTCTTCATCCTTTGAATTCATACTTTGAACCACTCTTGGTTCTATGCTTTGCCTTTGGAATTTTTTGCATGGCTCATCAAGTTTTTCTTCAATACAATAAGATTTCTCAGAGTTATATGACATCATATTCAACTCATCACAATCCCTTATGCCTCTTTTATTTTCATTTGCACATGAACACCAATGTTCACTTCTTCCTAGGCCATTAACATAGCAAGCACCATCTCATTTGAATGTTGTGCAGACACAATAAGGTCCCTCACCCATCTTAAAAAAATAATATTGACTTGTTTTGCTATGCAAGCACCCTACTCCATTAAAATAAACTTCAGACCTTGCTCAATGTCTTAGTACAGTAAGAGAAATTATGTCAAGTTTATGCATATTTTAGGTGTTTATGTGTGATGATTTTAAAAGGTTAAAATGATGTTGTTTGAAGAAATACAACAACAACATAAAGTGAAACAAATAATAACCAAAGAAAAACTCAACAATAACAACATGATAAAGGAGTTCACCCCCCAACTAGGCTACATCTCTTTGAGCCTCCATCAAATGGACTAGGCTCCTATGGGATTAGTTTGTCTAAAATTCTTTATTATATTAAGCTCAACTCCAATGGATTTATTAACTATACAATTGCCTATAATACATAAAAACTCCCAAAATGACTATTAGAACTCTAAAACCGTAATTCATGGCTCATCTGGCATGACCTCTTCTATTGGTGGCCTTGAGCTTCCCTCAGCTTCCTTGTGGAAAAAACATATGTAAAAGTCCTCAAATTCTATGTAACCTATCCCAATGGGTTCAAAGCATGTCAATTGGTCAAAAATGACTATTCAATCAATCAAAATGGACTTGGCCTCTCGGCATGGCCTCCTTCAATGGTGGCCATAAGCTCCCTGGAGCTCCTGAAACTTCAATGTAGAAAAACATGCAATAGAAGTCTCCAAATTCCTTTTAAAACTGTGTCAATGGATTTAGAACATCCAGAACCCTTAGTTGGGTTTTTTCGGCACCTCTTTTGGCCAAAACATGAAGAAGATAGCCCTCCCCGCCATTTTTCTCCTTCAAGCTTGTTGTTTCTAGTTCACCAATTCGCACCTCCTATGTGAATAACCTAGCTTCTAGGCGTTTACCATGCCTAAACCCAGCACACGCATGCCTCTCCACAAAATGTGCCAAATTGTCACACTGTTAATGGAATTAGGGCCCCCAAAGTCATAGGTTTTGGGTGCATGGGGGCCATGTGGTCACGTCCCAACGCTAAAAAAGTGCTCTGTTGCAAGATTGATTATGAGCTTGACAAGTGGTGGGCACGTGGTCCAATAGTTTGACCATTTGTATGGAATCCCGTGCAAAACACTGTGGTCATGGTCATGTGTGAACAAGTATTAAAATCAAGCAGCGCTCTCACCAACCCTCAAATAACCCAAAATTCTAAAGTAAATTTATATATATATAAAATATATATATTAAGATCTAGTGGCACTAAGTTGGGCGGCCCTTGCCAAGACTTTTCATATGTGTGGAGGTCTGGGGACGGACTCCACTAATACCTTTTACCATGAACCAAAACACGGTACACGTATGCCTGTGTCCGCCATGTGGGCACCTCCTAATTTGCCATCAACATATGTCCAAAATGATTCTCGCCTACGACCTCGATCGCCCACTCAACACCATCATGTCTCCTCATGTCATTGTTGTCGCGGTGGGGTCGCATTACTCCAATTAGCCCCACGACTATACAATCAACAAATTTTTGGTTTCCATTTGGCAAATCAAACAACACTCTATATCTCACTCATCCGGATGTCCGCTTGAACCTGCTCAAAGTGTGTTAATAAGTGAGGACCAGGCTCTTGCACACCGCCCGCTTTGAAGTGATTCTCAACACTTTGAATTTTAAGCAATTTTAACCCCCCGGTCCGTATTCCATCACACCTTCCCACCTAAAGGATTTTGGACCAAAAGTCAGAGCGATTATCTCGCTTGAGCTTCAATACCTTTCATCAAGTTCTATCAATTGATTCTACTTTAAAATTCTTTTCGACAATCACCTAAATACCTTGACATGCCTTGCACTGCAATTAGCTATGTTCCTCAACCACTGTCCTCTGGCTATTGCTGATCCGTTGTTCTCTTTGTGCTTGGAAAAATGTCAGCCTTCCCACTGAATCAAGTCCCTCTTTCGAACACTTTGGCGTCAAAACAATCCGGCTTCTACAATGGTTTCCAAAATACTTTCCCCGGTACATTCTACAAAACTAAGAAAACTATGAATCTTGAAAACAAAATCAGATACAAGACTGGAAATGATGACAACCAAGTCTTTGCTCTTCAAGAAATAACTGTCACATCTTGTACTTCATCAAAGTACATGGTGTTTTCCTACATCTTGGTGTACTCAATATCGACTTACAAGCCGACAAACACCATTGACTAAACATAAGTCAAAAAACATGATCGACACAACATAGTCGTCAAGACAACATCGACACAAGTCGAGACTCATTTGAAACACATCGACATTCCAAAAATATGTCATTCATGATACACAACCATGTTACAATCATGAATCACTCATAATGAAACTATCACAAAGTTCATTGTTTAAACACATACAAAATCACATGCATGTGCATAGCTCTTCAACTCTCCTTCAAGTACTAACATAAGTACATAAAACCAAAAACATGTGGGTACATAAAAGATGAAATGAAAAGATTACTTGGCTACAATAAGTGAGTATCATACCCATCTTTTACATCCTCCTGGCGAAGTTGTGCAACAACAAGAATGCCTTCAATAAAATTGCATTCATATGCAAACTTGCATCATACAAGTTATGATAATCTGCTACAACTTGTCATACTTTCAACAGAAATGCATACATAAGGCTGAAATGTGCATCTACAAACAGAAAAATGCAAGCCTTACTTGCTCAAGAAATCTAACCATTTCTTACCAAGATGGTGACTTTTTCTGCTGAAAATCGTCTTCTTGTGAATCATCTTAATTCACATCGATGAAGGAATCTCCTCTTCCATTCTTGCCAGTCTCTTTATCCATCTGCCTCTTGTGTTGTATATGGTTGGTTGGATGCAATGTACAACATTGGTCGATGAGATGACCCCTCTTCTGGCAGTGAGTGCAAATCTTTTGCATCTTCTTTTAAAATTGCCTTTGCTTGGAAAGTTTCCTGAATGTGGTCAATCTTTTCCAACATCTTGAAACATGATGGTTATCTAAACCACAATATGTAGATGGACTTTTTCTTCCATATTTACATGAAAATTTACCATGCTTAACATAATCAAAAGCAATTGAATTACAGGCAGAAATATACCTTGAACATTCACCTTTATCGTCTTCTTGAGGAGGTGAATTTGAAGAGTTACTAGTTCTCCTTTGAAAACCAACAACAATGTTCTTGTCCTCATGGTTGTTCCAAATCTCTTGTTTCACACATTTGCATTCATCTTGAACACACACTTTGCATGCTTGAGGGATTGAACTTGCAACAAAAGTCCTTTAACATTCACCTTTATCGCCTCCTTGAGGAGGTGAATTTGAAGAGTTACTAGCTCTCCTTTGAAGACCAACAAAAAATTTCTTGTCCTCATGGCTTTCACAACTTTTTTGTTTCATACATTTGTATTCATCTTGAACACACACTTTGCATGCTTGAGGGATTGAACTTGCAACAAAAGTCCTTGAACATTCACCTTTATCTCCTTCTTGAGGAGGTGAATTTGAAGAGTTACTAGCTCTCTTTTGAAGACCAACAACAATGTTCTTGTCCTCATGGATGTCACAACTCTCTTGTTTCACACATTTTCATTCATCTTGAACACACACTTTGCATGCTTGAGGGATTGAACTTGTAACAAAAGTTGTTCTTGGAACTGTTTCCCTTGTCTCCTCAACTTTGGAATATGCTCCATCTTTTTGTTCATATCCAAGACCACAATACTTGGGCCTCTCCTCAACAATAATAGGCTCAACAATGCTTTGTGCATGCTTTCATAACCCTCTACTTTCATAGCCCATTTTTAACAATAACTTGGACCCTATTCCTGTTGTATGATTTTCAAAAACACCAAAGCATTAATCTTGAGAGGAATTTGAAGAAAAACTAGCATTGCATACCTCATGTTCATGCATGTACTTGGTAAGGGTTTCCTTTGCCTCATGGAGTTGAGTCTCCATCTCATGCAACTTTTCAAGAAGCTGGTGTTTCTCCTCCTTCATGGACATCAATTGCTCTTGAAGGACAATGCTCTCCTTCCTATCTTCCAACATCTTTTATACCATATCTCTCATGGTTACAATCGCCTTCAACATCTCTTTGTCAAAGAACTTGGCTAATGAAGATGTATGAGAACTCTCATTGTTTGAAGCTTCATCCATCCTTGCAAGATATCAAACTTCAACAAAAAACTTGCACAATAATACCAACAACTAAATATCTAGCTATCAATGGAAATCACATGAGCAAAACTATGCTCTGATACCACCTGATCTAAAAATAGGGGGCTGACTTGTTTTGCTATACAAGCACCCTCTACTCCATTAAAATAAACTTCAGGACCTTGTTCAATGTCTTAGTTGTGCAAAAGAAATTATGTGTCAAGTTTATGCATCTTTTGGGTGTTTATGTGTGAGGTTTTTAAAAGGTTAAATGTGTTGTTTAAAGAATACAACAACAACATAAAGTGCAGCAAATAATAACTAGCAAAAACTCACAACAATAACAACATGATAAAGGAGTTCACCCCCAACTAGGCTACATCTCCTTGAGCCTCCATCAATGGACTAGGCTCTATGGGATTAAGTTGTCTAAAATTATTTTACAAGCTGCTACTCAACTCCAATGGGTTTACTGACTGTACCATTGGGTTCAGAATACATAAAACCCCCAAAAATGACTATTAGAACTCTGAAAACAGACCATGGCTCATCTGGGCATGACCTCTTCTACTGGTGGCCTTGAGCTTCCCTGAGCTTCCTTGTGGAAACAACACCTGTAAAAGTCCTCAAATGCCTATGAAACCTATCCCAATGAGTTCAGAGCATGTCAATTAGTCAAAAATGTCTATTTAGTCACTGAAAATGGATTTTGGCTCCCCTGGGCATGGCCTCCTTCAATGGTGTCCCTAAGCTCCTTAGAGCTCCCTGAAACTTCAATGTAGAAAAACTTGCAATAGAAGTCTCAAGATGCCTTTGAAAATTGTTCCAATGGATTCAGAACATCCAAAAACCCCTAGTTGGACTTTTTCGGCAACTCATTTGGTCAAAAAATAAAGAAGATAGGCCTCCTACCATTTTTCTCCTTCAAGCTTGTTGTCTTTGGTTCGCCAATTCACACTTCTGTGTGAGTAACTTGGCTTCTGGGTGTTTCCTGTGCCTAAACCCAACACACGCATCATTCCCTTGATTGGTGCGAAAATGTCGCACCATTAGCAGACTTAGCCCCCAATCCGTGGAGGTGTTGGGCGCACGGGGGGCCATGTGGCCAAGTCCTAGCGCTAAAAAAGGGCTCTGTTGCAAGATTG
>SNQJ01S0191905.1:4664-17929 GCA_010110895.2 Picea sitchensis
TTTTGGGGCTTCTAGATGGCTCATGAGGGTTCTCCAACTTCACATGGCCATAACTCTCTAACTGTGAGGAGTTATGTGACGTTCCACATACCACCGGAAATGGCATGACATGTACTATCCATCTGGAATAGTTATACCTACAAATATATCAAAACTCATACCATTATCCATCAAAAAAACTTGGGTCCATTACCCAAACCTTTGTGCTACTAGACTTTCTTCAAGGGTTGACATCAATGACAACCAACCCAATTAATCAACAATCTCCCCCTTTGGCATTGATGACAACACTCTGATGCAATAATGAAGTCATATCATTCATGCTCCCCCTGTGACCATCGCTCCCCCTGGAACCATACATTTGTGCTCTTTCTCCAAGCATTTACCTTTGCATATGATAAATCTCTCCCCCTTTGTCATCAATGGCGAAGGTATCTTTCCATATGGGGCTGCTCCCCCTAACTGAACTATCCATGGGGATACTCCCTTGACTGAACTCTTCCTAAAATTGATCTTCCAACTTGAACTATCCTCTTTATAGTCTTTCCTCATGTAAATCTAAGACATATAAGATAATCATTCAAAAGCATTCATTTTGGAATAGAAATTACTCTAAGTCTGTGGCGTAGATACTCAAAGGCTTCCCATAGAAGAAGTTTTGTAAAGATGTTTGTCACTTGTTCTTTTGTGCCCACATACTCAACTCTGATGCTCTTCTCTACAACTTGTTCCCGTAGCAAGTGATACTTGATTGGAATGTGCATCATCTTGGAGTGCATCATCGAGTTCTTTGAGATACTGATGGCGCTTTTATTATCACAATAGATTGGAATGGGCTCATCATACTCAACCTGTATATCTATCAGAGTTTGTTTCATCCATAGAACCTGTGTGCAACATGTTGTTACTGCAATATACTCTACTTCGGCTATAGATAAGGATATTGATGATTGTTTCTTTCTTAGCCATGATACTAAACACTCACCCAAGTAGAAAGTTGCTCCACTAGTGTTTCGTCGGTCATCAATACAACCTTCCCAATCTGCATCTATGTAGGAAATAAGTGATAGATCCTTTCCTTTTGGATACCATAATCCAAACTCTTCTGTTCCTTTGAGATATCTGGAAATTCTCTTTACTGCTAATACATGTGATTCCTTTAGTGCTGCTTGAAATCATGCCACCTGTCCAATTGCCTGCATTACATCTGGTCTGAATGTTGTCACATATAGTAAGCTACCAATCATTGACCCGTATTACCTCTGGTTTGTAGACTTTGAATCATCATCTTTGCTCAACTTGCAACTGGTTTGCATAGGAGTGGTAACTAGTTTGCAATCTTCCATTCTAGACCTCTTTAGCATTTCTATGATATACTTAGTTTGAGAAATAAAAATTCCTTTGTTGTTTTGACATATCCGAAGACCCAGAAAGAAGGATAGTTGTCCAAGTAATGACATTTCAAATTCATTCTGCATATCCTTTGCAAATTTATGGCTTAGCCTATCATTAGTACTTCCAAAAACAATATCATCAACATAAATTTTAATTAATAAAATACTACCTTGAGTTACCTTGATGTAGAGGTTGTTGTCTGTGCTTCCTTTTCATAATTCGTAGGGAGTTTTCTCATTGTTGTTTCTGAGCATTACTCTGTTTTGAATGTGAACTGTTGTATGCATTGTATGTGTCCAAAACATATCTGTCAATTTGGAATCCATTAGCATTATTCAAGCCATTTCCTGTGTAATTATCATCCATTATGATAATGTTCATTTGTCTTTGAACCACTCTCTGATCCAATCTATGAATCCATGCTCTCATCCACTGTCATATATCTATCCAAATCTGCTAAGTGTTCTTACAAATCCATCTATGTCCATATTGTCCAAGACTCTACTTGCACAACTGTCCATAATGCTAACCCATTTATCACTATACTATCATGAAGTCTTGATTAATATATCAAACTGTACTTCTGCTAACTGACTTCTCTGGATCTGTCTTTTCAAACTCTACAAGCTGCTTGAAGGATGGTTCCTTGGTCTGTCACAGCTATCGCATAGACTCCCCCTGTCTAATATTCATATTACCTGGGAGTCTCTAAGCCAGATGGCTCAGAACAATTCTTGCTCTGATGTGTATTCATCACCATCTTCATTGGTAGATTCATCATCATCTTCATTGGTAGATTCATCATCTCTCTAAGCTCTGACTTTGTTTTTTCTTTCTGTGGATTCATCTTTCACTACAATGCCTGAAAGTACAATCTCTTGAACCTGTTCCTTATTTACCTGTTCTTCTTTTCTTTCTATTATTTTCCAAACCTTTTTGTATCTCACATCTTTCTTAAAATTTTCTTCATCTCGTTTTATTGCCAATCTTGCAATCTTTGGCACCAGGTCTTTGTTCACATGTTCTTCCTATTTTCTTATTCATACTTTCTTATATCTGATATCAATGTTCTCTTTCATGGAATTATCGATCATGCTTCTACAATCACTAGCTATGTGTCCATAGTTATGACATTTGTAACATTCAATGTTATGTGGGGCCACACAGGCACTTCTTTCTTGAACATTTCTTTTATAATCCCTGCAATTTGACACCTTATGTCCAAAATTAATACAATAAAAACAATGACCATAAAAGTAATTTGCATACTTGGGAGTGAATGATCTTCTTTGTGGTGTAGTCCTTTTGAATTTTTCCCCTGATTGATCATGATCATGATTGAAGCTTCTTTGTGGCTTGAACATGGATGGTCTTCTTGAAGATGTATCTTCAATAATTTTCTTAGATTCTGGTTGACCATGATTCTTTCCTTTTAGTACTTCTGCATAACTCTTTCTATTTTCTTCATTCTTCTTTTCTAGCAACCTAGAGTGCTTCTCTTAATTCTCTATAACTGATGTGGATGTTTCTGTCTCTTCAACGTTCTTGTTGAGATTGACGATTTTACTTCTCAATGTGACAACTTCTTCTTCAAGCTTCTCAACCTCTTCTTCTTTCTTCATTATCTGAGACTTCACAACTTCTTCTGTTCTTTTCGCTTCTTCAAGCTGAATTTTTAATGTGATTATTTCTTCTTCAAGTCCTTTCTCTTCTTGAACAAACTCTGCCTCAAGTTGGTTTAGATCGTTAGTTGTTTCCCTAGGAAGATATGTTAGTATCTTCTCTCTCATTTATGCTTCTTCCTTCTGTGCTGCTATGTTGGCTTCCAAATACTGCTTTTGATATTCAATATTTTCTTCGATCTTTCTGGCTTCTTCTAGTTGAGTTCTTAAGTTCTCGATGACCTACCGGGATTCTTAAAAAATGTGAACACTTTCCTTTTGTTTCATTAGTTCTTTCTTGAGTGACTTATTTTCTTCTCTTAGTTCATCTAAATCACTAGTCAATTCTGCTTCATAATTGTCTTCCTTTTCAATTAGTTTTTTCTGTCTCATTTCCTTCATGGAATTCTAATTCAAGATGTCTGCGTTTTTCACAATTAAAGAAAAACAACATACCTATGGTGATTATGTACTCTTCATCTTCTGAATCTGTTTGACATGGTGAACATAATTCTTCTTGATCTGTATCTGCATATTCTTTGGCATTTTATGAATATGCGATGGGTGAAGAATATATGTCATGTAACTTATCCCAAATTTCTTTGGCTGGTGAACATTTACAAACCTTTTCTCTTACAGGATTAGGTAATCCTTCCCAGATGAAATCCATTGTTGTTTTGTTATTCTTCTTCAATTCCTTATTGGCTGCAGTCTTTGCCCTTTTTGAACTGTCATATCCTGTAACAACTGATAGCCAAATATAATGTCCCTGTGCCTGTAAAAATAATTTCATCTTTCTGCTCCACATCTCATACTTAAAACCATTATGACCATTAAACATTGGTACTCCATTCTCAGAATAATCCATGATCTCCTTCCAGTGGTTAAATTGTTTTATGAAGGAATCGACTCTAATACCAATTGTTGGATTACTGAGAGTGGGGGTGAATCCGTAATAGAGCAATTTAATCATTTTTCACCATAAAATGAAAATGTTATATCAATGTAGCATTATCATCCAATAGTTTCAGAGTAAATAAACAATGAAAAAATGAGCAATCACACACATACACAGTACACCAGTGTTTTACGTGGAAACCCAAAGCAAGAGAAAACCACATAATGATTTTTCTTATATGTCTTTAAGAATTACATTCATTGGAAGCACCAACTTCCTTTGTTTTCCAACTGCATCTGGAAGGAGGCTCCAACCCCCTAGTTTCTCGAGATACAACTTGAGGGAATCTCCAACTCCCCAATTCTCTGGCTACAACGAGAAGGAGGCTACAACCCCCTATGTTCTCTGGCTACAACCACCTGACCTTTCCCTGTCCAACTGACCTGAAATATAAGTAGAATGATGGAACCATTGTTACACTACCACTGTGAGATATACTGCTGTAAACCTATACTAATCAACCTGTAACAACCTGTACCAATATCCTGTGCCAACATGTAACATACATCAACCTGTACCATAAATAAATGCATAAACCATGCACCAAACTTGTACAAATAACGTGTCACAATAACCTGTCCAAACTACCTATAATCAACCTATACCATAAACAAGTGCATCAACCATGCACCAACCTGTACCATAAACAAGTGCATCAACCATGCACCAACCTGTACCTCAATCTGTACCATCAATGAGTGCATCAAACATGCACCAAATATGTACCAATCATGCATAAAATACACATAAACTATGACTCATCAAAATGTACCAACATCATCCACTATACACCTCATGTATTTGCCAACTCATCAACTACTTTTCTCATCCATGTACCCAACATGTACCTCAACCAAAATCCCTCATCAATTTCATCATCCAAATCTGATATGATCACATATACCTCAAACACTATACCACAAGATGTACCTCAAACCATGTGCTAGAACCTCACTGTTATACAACCTTTATCTATACCAATAACTTCAACAACATACCTCAACCAAAATCCCTCAAACATGAACCAATATTAAACTTTAGTAGATCTGCCTCAAATCAAATCTACAACAAGCCATAAACTCCCAAGCAGGCATCCAACATATTTACAAGGCAAACCCTCAACTTGATTCATAAATTCAACACTACACATATGCGAAGCATACATTTTTTTCTTCTTGTAGTGTTCTTTTGCCACGGTTTTGCTGCCACAAATCCACTACCGCAATTTTTCTACCGCACTTTTTTTGTTTCAACTTTTCTGCCGCACTTTTCCTTCTGTGATTTTTCTACCGCACTTTTTCTGCGACACTTTTTCTTCCGTAGTTTTCCCACCGCACTTTTTCTTTCGCAGTTTTCCTGCTGCACTTTTTCTGCTGCGGTTTTCCTGCCACACTTTTTCTGCTGCAATTTTTCTTCCACACTTTCTCTGCCACACTTTTTCTGCTGCAATTTTCCTATCACAGTTTTCCTACCACACGTTTTCTGCTGCAATTTTTCTCTATCAATAATACCTGCCCAAATAACCTTTCACAAAAATAGATATTTAATGATATTCAAGTGTGATTTGAATGAGAGACCCTTGCCTCTTATTTATACTTTTATGTAGCTTCCTTAGGGGGTTACCTTCTAACCATCTTAACCCACTTTCCTTATTTTAGGGTTAACCCACTTATAACCACTTGTCCACTTAACTTAACCACTTTCCATAATTAGTAAGTTCTCCATTAACTTTATTATTTAAATAATTTATTTTGCATCCTCTTTGACTTATAGTACACTCATCACTTCACTTTATTATTTAAATAATTTCTTCTTTGCAAAAACGTTGACTACTTTGACCTTTTGGGGGTTTTAGATGACTCATGAGGGTTCTCCAACTTCACATGGCCATAACTCTCTAACCGTGAGGAGTTATGCGACGTTACACATGCCACCGGAAATGGCATGACATGTACTATCCATCTAGAATAGTTTTACCTGCAAATATATCAAAACTCATACCATTATCCATCAAACAAACTTGGGTCCATTACCCAAACCTTTGTTCTACCGGAATTCGCTACCAGACTTTATTCAAGGGTTGACATCAATGACAACCAACCCAAATAATCAACGAGATCTAGAAACAAAATAGTACCTTGGAGCTTGCAATCCTCAGTGGAAAGCCTCCTCATGTTTGATAATGGGTTTTCATCATTGATATCTGATCGATTAATTATATGAGTGTTTGACATCATATCATCTATTCACACTCCCTAGATTGTATTAGGGTACCTTGGGGTCCATATTCCTTGTTGGGGGGACCCCTCATGTCTGTTAATGGTATACATCAATGACCGGTAATCAAACGGTTTCTACCATGCTCAACACCAACTCATATTTTCGCTTGTTGTATATTCATACCATTGGGATTAGAGATGAAGACCTTGGGTTTGGGGACACATCACTCCTTTAAAACATCCCCTCCCAAGTTGCGATGGAGTATATCACTTGTATATGAAGAATTTGGGGGCACTCTCCTCAGTGCTTGTTGTCTTCATGATATCTATATGTTGTGTAATAGATCCACATTGTATCTTTTGGTGGCTATGATTATGTTCATGACATAGATCCACATTGTATTTGCTAGTGTCTATCATTGAGTTCATGACGTAGATCCACATTATATTGTCTCGTGGCTACGATCTTATTGATGACATGGATCCACTGTGTATTATTTCCTGGCCATGGTCTTGCATTTCATTTCATGGATCTGCAGTGTATTGTTTGGCGACCATGATCATTATGATTTTGAGTATATCTATCTAGGGGATTGGTCTACATACACCCATCCTTGGTGTTTGATTGCAAGACTTCTTTGGTTTTTGAACCTCCTTTTCTCTTTCCTTGTGCTGCCTCACATGGACTTTATTGTAATGTATTTCAACCATCCACTCATTTTCTAACCTCACACATTAGGGGGAATTTGTTATAGCATTAATCACCACCCTATAGGCTAGAGAGCTAGACATTATAGGTTAAAGGCCCAAATATATATTTTTCCTAATAATTAAAACCTTTTTGAGCCCTTATTGACATCCTTGCGGGACACCTAGTGGACAACAACCGAGGCCCTCTCTAGACACTAGTGGCTCAACAAGCGAGGCACTGTCAGACTTCTAAAAATGAAGAGTTACGAGGAGAGAAATGAGAGATGTGTTGGATCTTTGTGTCAAAATCCTAGGAACTCACATCATTCGCATCTCTAGTGGCCTCTAGAAGATCTAGAAGCCTCTCCCAAGCCTCCTCCAAGAGCTATATAACAAAGGCAAGCCTTGGGAAAGAGGAGGAAGAATGGAATGGTAATGTTATGCTTCTCAACTATAGAGGTGTCCAACAACACGACCAACAATCAATGAGCCTATCTTGACCAAGGAGCTACTAGGAGAGGCAAGGAGTAAGGAGACTAAAGGAGGATGCATCTTCATCAAGTTAAGGTATGAATTGATATGTATTCTCTATAATTTATTAATCTATATCATTTGGTTTTCCCTCATGAATGTTTTTATTTTATGCATAAATATTTAGATATGGTTTATATTGTTATAGATCAGGTTAGATCCAAGCTATATGTAGGATTCTAACACTAGGAAGGAAAAATAGAATGGTATTGTTTTGTCTTTGGTGTGTTGGAAGCAGGTTGTAGAAGTTGGAGCTGGAACTTCAGAACTGCAGAAACCAAGAATACACTAAGGACAACCTTTAGGAAAATGTATGTCATTCTCCCAACTCCTTGTGTGTGATCTTAGTCCTTGTTTCTAGGAGAACCATAGGAAATCTAGCCCACTCCTATCTAAGGTTGCTAGGCTAACCCTAAGGATATCTTACTGATTTTTTCATTGAGATCCCTGTGAGAAAAAATACCATAACAATCGCCAAGGTGAATAATCAAATGGAAACATGGATACTTGCTTCACCCTACAAGCAACCAAAAATTTCAAAATCTCTAAGGGAATTGGGCTTCTTCCCTTCAATGGAGTCACTGGGTGAGTCAACTTAACTAAGATTTGAATCCTAATCACCAAAAGTTGAATCCAAACTTCGAATACCTATGGAATGGACTTTATCCCCCACAACGACCACAAAATGTTATCTCTAAAACTCTACCCTAGGAAGAAAAGTCCTAAATTTGGTAGGAGATCCTAGAGGTACTACCAGGAAATCCACCCACTGTCACCTCAGTGGTCTTGCCCCACACTTTAAACTAAAGGAAAAAGCTACCCTAGCCTATGGGGGAATCCGTAAAGGTCAATCTAAGCTAGGTATTGTAGAAGTGGGAGTTTAGTAGCTTAGAGTGAATGTAAAACAAATTTGCATTTTAAATTTAAGGAAAGATTCAATGTGCAAATTCTTTAGTTGACTACTTCAAATAACATTATTCCCAAAATATTGTCGATTAATCCTGAATGAAATACTAGATTACAAATTATGCTCTCGATATATATCCCATCCAAAAATTGTTATATTCCAAAGCCAAACTAGAGTGTTGAAACATCCATTAAGTTGTGATGGTGCTCACAATTCATATATCATATTTAAAACCCATTCATGATCATCATTTGAGCTCACATCATCCATAGATCAAAATTAAATTTCAAATGAGATATTTAAGAGATCCTCATAAAACATCATCGTCATATTTGTAAGTTTGTGCTAGCTTGTCCTTAAGGATGTGACCATTAATGGTATTAAATCATTGTGCTCAAAAAATGATCCAAGATACATAATGATGTCAAGTATGTTGAAGAGTATACTACAAATTTTGAGTACCATCATGCCCCATGCTAACTTAAAATAAATAACAACTTACATGTGATGAATTTTGTGAGAAAAAAAACTATGATATGAATCTCTCCTTACAATTGTAATTTCTAGCATTTATGCCATTTAGGATCAACATTGTTGTTTGAGATTCATTGTTTTAGAATTTCCAAGGTAGATTTATCCTCACAAATTGCTTACATTTACCTGAGAATTATTATACTTTTGTGAATGATTTGAACATTATTAGAGTGCATATTATATTCCATTCACCTACAACACTTAAAGAACACATCGAATCATCTCATAAACCATCAATCTTATAGGAAACAAGTGTTATATGCCATCAAGAAACAAGAACAAATCAATTATTGTTTCATACCAGTGTTTTGGGTAGATTACAACTACAAAATTCATGAGAATCTCGGTGTAGGTTTACTTAACAAGATTTTATCTTAAACACAATGAATTGTCTCAACTTCTAAACCATAAACCACATGTACCATTATCCAATAGCTTTAAAGACATAATATGCTAGAGAGATGTTTCATGTAAGCATATTGTTCATTGATTTGAGTACCGTAACAACACTAAAAAATGCCAAAGTGTCGCTAGATTATGCCCAAACATTAAATAGGTAAAGTGTAACCCTTGCATGTGAGAATGAAAAGTTTTTTCTACTTAGCAATAATAAATAAAAAAGATTTCCAAGATTGCCAAACATTATATAAGTGCGAAGGATTAAACCCAAATGTTTCTTTTCTTAAACAAATTACGATCTAGATTTAAAAATGGAACGGAATGAAATACATATGTATAGTAAAAAAACACACATAGATAAAATTAAACTTGAATTATGTTAGTAAAGAGAGCATATTGAAACTGTAAAATGCAAAATGAAACAAACTTGCGCGAATGGTGGCAGCTTATCTCTGAGAAGAGATGTGACGGCTACAATCATTCACAAGAAGATAAATACAATGAGGCTCAAAAGGTCTTTTTAACATAAAACATAAATGAAAAACCCTAAATATCCAAAACCTTAACCCCGGGATATGAAATGCCAAAAGGTTTGTGGGCCCTGATGGGGGTAGTTGATACATCAACTTCCGGAGGGCATAAATTTTGCATACAATCTCAGTTTGGGGCATTCGATACACTGTTGGAAAGTTCTAGATGATGAGTACACATTCCATTCGACATAGAATTTTCCTTCAACTACATGTTATGTGTTGCCAAGCCAAAAAAACATAGTTTAGGGCCTCAAAACGACCCTGGAAGTTTGGGACTTGAAAAATTGTAAAAAAATGCCAAAATGGAAAATTGTTCTTTAAGCCAGTGGAATAGGTGGGTGGCCACCTATATTCACCTGGATTAAATTATGAGTGTAACTTAAAACCCTTACTGCAACAAATTCAGATCATAAGAGAGATTAAATTGTTTGATGAATAGTTAAAATGTACAGGCTTGTGAGGCATCACTTCGCTTACTTAGGGTTTTATAATCATGTAGACTATCAATCATAGCATGCATATTTACAACCAATCCAATTAACTTCAATACTTAATCAATGTGTGGCATAAAATCAATATGAAATCATGAATGCATATCTAGCAGTAAGGAAAACTTTGAGAATAGATTTGAAGGTCTAAGATACTAAAGGTTGTTTACCATATATTTTTTTAAAATACAAAATAAAGTGGTTATACTATGATCCAATTTTAAAAGATGAAAGTCAATTCTAAATGAATTTGTGAGGTCGACCTGCAAAAAACAATGTTAGATCTCAGTAAAATATGGTAGAAAGCATTCAAATATAACCCCTAAAAGAGAAGATTGGTTTAGGATAAGGCCAAACAAAGAGTGCGACCTACAAAAATACCCAAGTTTACAGCTAAAAAATGGATAAAGTACTGTCATTCAAACTTAGAGACAAAAACCTAGTTCGGAGAATTGAAAATATTAAACCCTAGTTTACATTTTAAACAAAAAAAAGGGAAAAAGGGAAAAATGGAATTTGGGGTAGTTAGAAAATATAAGGAATGCCTAGTATCTCCAATGGGCATGGAGTCTGAAATAATTACTTAAGTAGATGCCCTTTTCTCTTTTGTTGTTGAAGTCCGAAAAACCTCTTAAGGAAATCTTCGATAACATCAAGCTTGGATACCTGGACCACAAAACTTATAGAGGGACTAGACTATTTCTAGATCTATCCCATCCATTACAAGTTTGATTAATTGAAGTAAAAATCCAAAGTAAAAATTTAAAATCCTATGATATATAAATTTAAGACTGTAAACCCTAGATTTAATAAACCATTAAGAAACAAGATAGATATTTTTCATACCTTTATCGCTTGTGTTCACCTTGCAATACCTTTCTCTTCAATAATTTATGTATGCCAAGATCCTTCTAAATGGACCCTAGACCAATATACAAAAGAAACTAAAGAAAAATACACAACAAAATAGAGCAAAGTAGCCTTCTTATTTCATTTCCAACCATGAAGAATGAGAGTGACACCTTCCTTAAATAGGTAGAGGCCTCCTCAAAACCATATATCAAAACCATGAGCTACAATAAAACCATGTGCTCATACAATGCGCTAGGTAAAACCATGAGCCAATACCATGTGCTAGAGTAAAACCATGTGAGAAAACAATGGGAGGTTACAACAACTCCTCAAAGTGAGTGAAATATTCAACAAATTCTCATACATGTGAGTCTAGGGAGGAGAGAGAAGGTCCACCCTATTTTATTTGAGCAAGTCTCCAACAACCTTCACACGCGTGGGTCAAAGGAGGCCATAGAACAAGGGATATCGTCTAACTAACCCATAATATTATGCAAATTACATTCACACATATGAGAATTGATCCAAAAGTGGGGTGCACCCCTTCCATAAGGTTCTAGAAGCTTCCCACTTTTGGAGGAGAGAAAAAATTCACCTTGAAGAGGAGTTTTCACACATGCTAAGTGGATACATGCCACATGGATCATACAATGCTCTGTATGCTGACAAGTGTGCAATCTTGATGATGTGGAAACATTGGTGATGATTTGTCATCCTAGTCATCATCCACTATGTTGTCACAAATCCCAATGCAATGACATAGATCCCAAGAATTTTTTCACAGATCCGAATGTGAGTTGATATGGCTGAATTTGGGTACATGAATCCCAATGGAGGTACACGGATCTCGAGGTAGTGAGATGGATCTTGAGGCATAGTCATGGGGTCTTCACTTTTTGAACCTTTGGCATAGCATGTGCATTCATGGGATATAAAATAATGCCTCTATTTTCAATAGATATTGATAAATTCCTCCCAAAATCCTTTTGTTGGACCCCCTCCTAGTACATCTTTCCAATAAAAAAAAAACCCATTTCTACTAGATACCCTTTTTTATACCCCTGAATGCCTATAAACTCCCTTGTACCTCACATCCCCCCCCCCCAATACCTACAATATATTGACATTATTTTTCACAATTAAAAAAACCCCTTTATGAATGAATGTGATATGATATTGGTCAACAAGGTGAAGCACATGTGGGCGTAGTGCACATATTTCACAATGGGGCACCCACCTATAATGATCCATAAAGCTTCAAACAAGTCATTAGGAAACAAACATCAAGCAATATCCTCTAACAACAAATTACATAGGTAAATTTTATAAATTTCCTATGTTTACCATGGTGGGACAATTTTTACCCCTATTACATGTCTATGCTTAGGAAAATGGTATTTCCTAAGTGATTTAGTTAGAGATAGGTGAATTTGATGAATAATTGATGGAAAAAGGTAGGCAAACTTTATATTGCAACCCTCAAAGTCATTTTTAATGGTATATAAGGTCTTTTGCTGCTTTGACTAGTCTTTTTGAGCTAGGAATCTTCAATTTTTGCACTTATAAGCATTTTAAGAGGGAGCTTGGCTTAGAGTTACCACCTCAACACATTTTATTAACCCCTTTCATATTTTCTTTAATTTTTCGTAGTCCTTTTTATTTAGATATGCATTTTTAGCATAAGACCTTGAGGCTAGGCCTTTTTTTATGAAGTGGCATAGCTCTAGCCTTAGATTTTATTTTTAATATTCACGTTGTTTACCTCTATCCTTTTTTGGCTTAATTTTGACTTTGGATTACATTCACTCCTACAAGACCTAGCTTAGATTGACCTTTATGGATTCCCCACTAGGATAGGGTAGTTTTTTCCCTTAGTCTAAAGTGTGGGGCAAGGCCATCGAGGTGATAGTGGGTGGATTTCCTTGTAGTACCTTTAGGCTCTCCCATTGAAGTTAGGACTTTTCTTCCTAGGGTAGAATTTGAGAGATAATAGATAGGATTTGTCATTTCACTTATAGCCTTTGTTTAAGGAGATTAAGGTTTCTTCCTATTTCAAATCAAAGACATTGTAGGAAATTAGAGAAACCATGAGTCTAAA
>SNQJ01S0191907.1:0-11439 GCA_010110895.2 Picea sitchensis
TATATACCAAGGAGACATTTTCATTTTGAATCATATTGTACTTGAACATTTAAGTGGGGTAAAAGGAGGTTGCCCCCTCGAAGAGGCTTATTATCTGAAATTATCTCTTTTTCAAGGCGTTGAGTACTTTTTCTAAGGATTTTCTATGCTATATTGATATTTGGTTCTTAACAGTACAACATGGAGGTAGGAGACACTCATTGGGAGAGTCCTCTAGAGAGGAAACTGGCAACTCCGAGGGATCTTCTAGTAGAAAGAATAGCTCACATTCTCAAAGGAAAGGATAGAAGTGAAAGAATTCCAGGATTCATGATCCTGAAGAGTTCAAGAAATCCAAACCACCCCCTTTCGATGGAGATATTAAGAAAGGGAAAGAGGCGGAAGATTGGCTGGTTGGTTTAAAGAAGTGCTTCAGAGTCCATGACTACTCTGAAAACTTGAAGCCTCGAATAGCCATATTCAACCTAAATGGAAAGGCTTCCATTTGGTGGGAAGACCTTAGGAATGTGAAAGGAATCCATGCGAAGGAATTTTCATGGAAACAATTTGAGAAACACTTCAAGAAGAAGTATCTGTCAGAGAAATACTCTTATGGGAATAATAAGGAGTTATATGAACTCGGGCTGGGACAACTCACCATAGAGGAATATGTCAATAAATTCCTTGAGTTGATGAGGCATGTACCCTACATAAAGGATGAAAAGGTAAAAGTGCAACAATTTATTAGTGGGTTACCCTAGTCCTACCGGGACAGGATTGAGTTTGACAAGCCAAAGACCTTAGAATATATTATCTGGAAATAAAGGTATTGTTATGAATAGTTCAGTATTCAGACAGAACCTCGCGAGGACTGAAAGAAGAAGAGTAGTTCGGGATTCAAGAAGAAAGGGTTTAAATCCTAAATAATTAAGAACTATGGGAAGGATTCTAGGATGAGCCAGCCTACTAGAAGTGTGTATTAGCAAAATTTCCCCTCCCATAGTGGAAATAAACCTTTTGGAGGAACCCTAGGAAAGACTGATAACCCAAAGAAAGAACCCTTGAAATGTTGGGGTTGTGGAGAAGAACATATGCTAATGGATTGTCCACACAGACAATAGAAAAGTAGGAGCGTCTACAACCTCCAAGAAGCTACCACAATCAATGATGTGTCTACGATCATGCCATGGATTTATGCAGCCTTGGATAATAAACAAGTTGACCACCAAGCCTCAGTGGTGGAGATGGAAGGCATGATCTGTTATAACAAGATTTGCCTCACCCCATGCAATCTTGCATAGAGGGCCTTCTTCCATTTCCCTGTGAAGAATTGAAGTCCCTTTTTTCAAATCCTAGAGATAAAAACATGATTTTTCCACATATACGCTCCCTACCTATATTACAGCATGCGTATACGCAGGTTGCACCTCTACAGCCTGCGTACATCGGGAAATGTGACCAAAATTAAAAAATGGTGTCGGATTTCCATGTCACGTCACAAGATCAATGAACCTTGGCCTTCCATATACTAGAAACGTTCTGACTTAGCCCTTCAGTTCCACTTGAAGGCTATAAATGGGCCAAATCCGAGCTATGGAAAAGAAGAGAAAGAATTCAACTTTGAAAGCAAAGTTACTCTGGAGAAATTATTCACTTCACATTGAGTCTGATTCCCTTTGTCCTTTAAGTCTGAACACATTGTTCATCCCCCAAGCTCTTCCCTTATTGATTGATAAATTTATTGTCTCTCTTATATGAACTTGCACCTTTGGTGGATTATGTAGAAGACTTGAAGACATCAGTTTATAGTCACAACTTTACTGATTTGTTGCTACCTTTTCATTGGACCAGTACCTGTGTGACTTCAGTGATCATGGGAGATCAGATTGTACCCCATTGTATAAATATATATTCAGATTGATTTTGAGACCAGTTTTACTGGGCCTTGTTCGTGACTATGACATCCTTTAGTATGTAACCACATTTGTATTTGCCTATTCATGGCCATGAACAGTTGTTTGGTATATTTTCACATGGATCTCCAGTGTAATTCAAATTGGCAGCCATGTATACAAAGTTAGTATAGATTTTAATGAGAAACTAATTCTTCCAGCTGGGTCTCCATTAATCCACTTATGGGTCTTATAATGTATTTCGGCCATGGAAGATACTCCTCTAACCTCACACATTAGGGGGAATCTGTTATAGCAAGATTTGTCTCACCCCATGCAATCTTTCACAGAGGGCCTTTTTCCATTTCCCTATGAAGACTTGAAGTCCATTTTTGCAAACCCCAGAGCTAAAAACATGATTTTTCCACATATACACACCCTACCTATATTAAAACATGTATATACACAGGTTGCACCACTACATCTCACGTACATCGGGAAATTTGCCAAAAATTAAAAAAAGGTGTCGGCTTTCCATGTCACGCCACGAGATCAATGATCCTTGGCCTTCCATATACTAGAAACGTTCTAAACCATCCCTTCAGTTCCAATTGAAGGCTATAAATGGACCAAATCCAAGTTATGGAAAAAAAGAGAAAGAATTCAACTTTGAGAGAAAATTTTCTCAAGAGAAATTATTCACTTCACATTGAGTCTGCATCCCTTTATCCTTTAAGTTTGAACACATTGTTTAGCCCCCAAGCTCTTCCCTTATTGATTGAGAACTTCATTGTCTCTCTTATATGAGCTTGCCTTTGCTGTAGGATTGAAGTGGTGGAGGCCAAGATGGAAGGAACTTAGTTTCTCAGTTCCGAATTGTGTCGACGCAAAAGTTTGTAATGCATTCACTTCTGTTGATTATATCTTAATGGAAATACTCTTTTCTCGTAAAATTAATATCTCACAAATATTTGAATTTTTATTCCATGGGCATATTTGTTATGAATGTTGATGGATTATTCTATTGAATGTGCTAACAATATATATTATCAGCACATGCTTGTGTTGCTTGGTTGTTGAGGACTAGTTGCGGGTATATTGTTTTGGGTCAAGTGCTCAACCATGGACTTCATCGAATGTATAGACGCGGTAGGCCTCTTATCTTGTCTTGTTAGAGTATTTTTTTATGTAGCATACTTTATATTAGAGTTTATTTATGCATTCTTTTCCATATGTTGTGGTTTACCCCTAGCCATAAAGATATTTTCCTTGTAACATGATCGTCAACCATCTAGTTTCAATTTTAAGTGACCCTGGTTCTAATTTGATTTATGTGGCCCCTCAGACTGTTGATAAGTGTAAATTGCAACTAGTTAGACATGTTAATCCATGGTTTGTAAAACTAACCACTGGAACCAAAAGAAAAGTAGTTGAGGTTATACTAGCTTGCCAATTCAATATGGATGGATTTCCCACCCAAGCGACCCTTAACATACTTCCCTTAAGATCTTATGACCTGTTGGTTGGTATGGACTGGTTATCCACTTATAAAACCAAGTTGGATTGTTACCATAAAACTTTGGAATGTGAAAATGAAGAGAGGAGAAAAATAACCCTCCAAGGGCTTCAGAGGCATGTCTCAGTGAGACGAATATCAACCCTTCAAATGAAAAAGTATTGCAAAAATGGATGCCCTCTATATGCAATACAGGTGTTGGAATCTGTTGAGGATGACAAACCAAACCTAGAGGACCACCCCATATTAAGAGAGTATAAAGACATGTTTCCAGAATAGGTATCAGGTCTACCTCCGAGAACAGACATTGACTTATCCATAGAACTTGCATCACGAGTAGTGCCAGTATATAGAATTCCCTATAGGCTGAGTACACTAAAGCTAGTTGAGCTTAAGCTACAACTAAAGGAGATGATGGAAAAAGGATACATATGACCCAACATGTCTCCATCGGGAGAACCCACCTTGTTTGTGAAAAATAAAGATGGCACACTCTGATTGTGCATAGACTATAGACAACACAATAAGAAAACCATAAAGAACAAGTATCCCTTACCAAGAATCAATGACTTGTTTGACCAATTAAGGGGTTCTTCCATTTTCTCAAAGATTGACTTAAGGTCTGGATACCATCAAGGATGAAGACATCCACAAAATAGGCTTCAAGACAAGATATGGTCACTATGAATTTTTGGTAGTGCCATTTGAATTAACCAATGCCCCCGCCACTTTTATGTGCTTGATGAATAATGTACTCAGCAAATTTCTAGAAAGATTTGTATTGTTTTTCATTAATGATATCCTAATATACTCCAAGAACAGAGAGGAGAGTGAAGAACATCTTAAATTAGTGCCTCAAGTACTAAAAGAGCATCAACTCTATGCTAAGTTTAGAAAGTGTGACTTTTTCTAGAAGCAAGTCCATTACTTAGGCCATGTTATTTCTGAAGAAGGAGTAGCAGTATACCCTGACAAGATCAGATCTATCATGGAATGTCCTACCCCAAAGGATGTATCTGATATCATATCCTTTATGGGATTAGCAGGATACTATATAAGGTTCATAAAAGGATTTTCCAAGATTGGTTGTCCAATCACTGCCCTTCATAAAAAAGGGGTTAAATTCACTTGGACATCAGAATGTGAAGAAAGATTTCAAGAATTGAAATACCTTCTAACCCATGCACCCATGTTAAATATTGCAGACCCTGATAATGACTTCCTCTTGTGTATAGATATCTGTAAGGAAGGACTTGGGGGAGTCCTTATGCAAGAAGGGTGTGTAATTTGCTATGAATCTAGAAAATTGAATGAGCATGAAATCAATTATGTGACCCATGATCTAGAGTTGTCTACCATAGTTCATTATTTAAAAATTTGGAGTCATTACCTCCTGGATAGGAGATTTGTACTTATGACAAACCATTGTGGGTTGAGGCATCTATTTGATCAACCAAAACTCAGTGTTATACAAGCTAGGTGGATGGCTCTCCTTAGTGAGTTTGATTTCGAAATCAAACACATCAAAGGAAAGGAAAATAGGGTGGTCGATGCCCTTAGCATAAGTGTGAAAATGATTCACCTAGAAGTGGTAAGCACCTATGAAATGGATGTCAGGGAGAGATTCAAGAATGCACAAGAAACATATGCATTTTTCAATATCGTGACATCTTGCCTAAAGCAAGATCCCACAGGGCTAAAGTATGAAGGCTATCAGATGTTTGATCAAGGCCTGTTGATCTAGAGAAAGATATTGTATATTCCAAGTTGTGACGACTTGAAGAGGTTCATAATGGATGAACTACACAAAAGACCATATATTGGTCATCCAGGTTATCAGAAGATGATCATGACCACTAGGAAACAATTCTATTGGCCTGGATTGAAAAATGACATATTTGATTATCTAGCTAAGTGTCTAGAATACCATCAAGTTAAGGTAGAACAGTGGCACCCAGTGGGGTTGTTACAACCTTTACCAATTCCAGAATGGAAATGGGAAACCATCTCCATGGATTTCATCACCGGATTACCAAAATCAGCCAAGCATAATGATGTCATCATGGTAGTAGTGGAAAAATTGAGCAAGTCTTATCACTTTGTTCTTGTCAAGTCAAATTGCAAGGAAATAGATATTTCCAACATATTCATGAAGGAGATATTCAGACTGCATGGAATGCCTAGGAATATTATATCTGACAAAGACACAAAATTTTCTTCAAGCTTTTGGAAATCCTTAATGGCTAGTTTTGAGACTAAATTGTTGTTTAGCATAGCCTATCACCCTCAAACTGATGGGAAAATAGAAAGAGTGAACCAAATATTATAAGACATGTTAAGGATTCATGTAATGCATCAACCTAAGAAGTGGTAAGACTACCTACCATTGGTAGATTTTTCCTACAACAACGGTTAACAAGAGTCATTGAAGATGAGCCCTTTTGAAGCCCTCTATGGTAGACAGTGAAAGATTCAAATTAGCTAGAGTAATCCAGTGTATAGAATTACAATCGGACCCAAAATGATGAAAGAAATGGAATAAAAAATGATTCAGATAAAGTAAAATATGAAAACTTCTCAGGATAGAAAGAAGAGTTACGTCGACAGAAAGATGACTCCAAAAGAGTTCAAGACAAGAGACCATGTATATCTCACAGTTATGCCTAGGAAGAGTTCCTTGAGAATGGGAGCTTGTTCCAAGATGGAACCCTGGTATTGTGGACCCTTTGAAATCTTGGATAGAGTGGGGCATGTATCCTATAGTCTAGCACTCCCTCCCACATTTAAGGCACATAATGTTTTCCATGTTTCATTATTGAAGAAATATGTACATGATTATAATCACATAATTGACTGGTCTGTGATCCAGGTGGAGACAGGGGGAGGATTCCTGAAAGAACTTCAATGCATACTAGATAGGAAGGAAACCTCACTCAGGATCCGAACCATTGCACAAGTCAAGATGCAGTGGAAACACTTTGGCCCAGATGAGGCTACGTGGGAAATGGAGGATGCCATGAAACAAGCATATCCATTTTTGTTTACTTCTATATATACAAAGAACATAGACATATAGAATATCGAGGATGATGTTTCTTTAAGGAGGAGGGGATTGTAACACCCCTGTTTCCCCCAGTTTGTAAATATAACTATATTGGCCAATAAACTATGGAAAACCCGATATGTGTGAATGTTTGATTTGATGAACCTTTTTATAAAAGGTGAATGAATGTATTTTTTGTTATTAAGAGAAAATGGATAAGTGTTGCATAACTACTAAAAGGGATGGGGGGGGTTCCAAGATAGACAAAAGATGTTATGAAAGAGATGGTGAGGGGAACTAGGAATGTTGAGATAACCCCCACCAAACTAGTACCTTGATGGATTTAATTGCTCAGGACCAAAACTTTCCTCTGACCCAGGAATGAATTTCCAATCAGGTTGGTAGGTGGGAAGACCTCCTCAAGAGTTAATGAGGGATGGGGAAAAGCACCCATCTATAAGGATTTTAGACTTGACCAGAGACTAGGGATTTTGGCCACACGTAATCTTGTTGAGGAAGGAAAGAAATGAAGGTGTGGTGGATAGAGGCATAGAAGTGGAGAAGAGAGACTAATCTCTCGGCTTCGAGAAAGAACTGAAAAAAAGTGTGTTATGGTCGCAGGAAGTGGATAGAAAGGTTATATTACAAGATGATAAGTGATTTTGATGAGTGACTGAAGAAGTAATTAGGAAGACCTCCTTGCTTGGTATAGAGAAGAACCACTGCCAAGATCCTGTGGGAGGAGGAGAGTAACCTCTATCCCTAACTGTTGCTGAGTCAGAAGGAAGAGTTCTCTCTCAGAGCATCGTGGTCTAGCCCGGGGGTGGCCAGTGGTAAATCCATTAGGAGTGACTGAGCCTATGGTTGGGTTGAAACAACCACCCCTTTCAGCAGTCACATCACGTATTCTGGTTCTGATAAGTGTTTTCATACTTAGTGCATTGAAATGAAATAATGGGTGAATGCCTGTATGTGTGTGTGTGTGTGTGAATGGTTTATGTATCGAATGATGAAGCTATGTGTATTCATTTATCTTCTTGTGAAATTATTCTTCTGATTGATCGTTTAAATGCCACATCTTAGCCTTCGAGGTGTCTTGGGATGTAAACCTGTAGGAGGGATGGGATAGAAAGCATTGCATCAATATAGCATTGTCAGTATGAAGAGGATATCTTCTTCAGACTCCTTGTTGTGGGACTAGGATATCATGCCCAAGTCCTTAAAACATTTATGATGAAGCGACGAAAGTCACCAATCAAGAACAATCATAAGCTCTCTTAGCCATTGGATCTACACTGAGACGACTTCGGTGAAGTTCCACTTCAGGAGAATGGAAATTCTATAGAATCAAACTCCTGAAATGCCGAAGTTACAAAGTAAGGAGAGATGTAGATCTGAGGAGACCGTAGGATCCCCACGTAACCGTCTGATCACTCAGAGGGAGGGACTCGCATACGGTACTTTGGTGAAGTTCTTCTTCAGGAGAATGGAGCGGTAGTAAATCCAAAACCCCAGAAGGTCGGAGCCTTGAAGTGACCAGGACCATAGATCTAGGGATCCTTCAGGTTTTTTCCTAGCCATCGTATCTACGACAAGATTATCTCGACATTGACTACCTCGGTTGAAACAGGAGGAGACTCACCTCAAGATCCCTGAAGGCTGAAGTTATGAAGTAACAGAGGCCATGGATATAGGGGTTGCATGGAGGCACCGTAAACATAGGATCAAGGGACCGGGAAGGTGATTAGTTGGGAAAAGCGATATGCCAACATCACCCAGGGTGACGTGGACCCACTTGGATATAACACGTGCCACCATTGGTATGGGCCACATGTCCTCTTTGTCTTGTCACATGTCCCCTCCAGTAACTAACTGTTTCGATGATATGGAGAGAGGTGTATTGAGTGCCCACTGGTAATTTATGTCACATATAGTACGTCCCTCCGTGAGAATGGACCCCTTCGGAAGTCTGGGACGTATAGAATTCGGGAGTTTGGGACACAACATCACGTGGAGGTATTTCAGGACTCCGGGAGTTCGGGGACTCTGGGATCCGGAGGTAAAGTGCACAATAAGGAAAAGATGCCTTCAACGTTGAAGTGTTGAAGCCTGAAGCGTTGAAGTGTCGAATTCCTCTACAACCAGTATGATAGAAAGGGATTGATTCCATCGTTGGTTAAGTAGGAGAAATTGATTTAAGAGGGACAACAAAATATGAATACCCGATTCCTAGGAAAGGTACTCAGGGGTTGGGTGTGTTACACATGCCTTATGGAAGTTAGGGTTCCTCAATGCTCCTAAAATCAGTTTCAAACAAGTCATCTTGGAACTTTCGCTATAACTTATTTTCTAGGGTATTTCATACTATGCAATTTCGATGAGATGGAGGCATGCTCTCTAGGTACATGTGGTCAAAATTTTAGATGTTGGTTCTCTATACATTTGGAGATATTCCCTATGGAAGTTAGGGTTTTTGAATGATGCTAAGATCTATTTCAAAGAGGTCAGTTTAGAATTTTCACTATAAATTTGATTCTAGCACTTTTCAGACTGTGAAAGTTTTATATAACATAAGAGACATACATAAGTACCTCAAGTAAAAAATTTAGGTGTTGGTTCGTTGTACTCTTTGAGATATTCTATGTGGAAGTTAGGGTTTTAGAATAGTCTTGAGATCAGTTTCAAATAGATCAGTTTGGAATTTTCACTATAACTTATTTTCTGGAACTTTTTGCATTGTGAAATTTTTAGAGAATAAAGGAGACATATGGAAGTACCTCAGCTAAAAATTTAAGATGTTTATTTTCTATATGTTATGAGATATGATATGTGGAAATTATGGTTTATGAATGGTCCTAAGATCAATTTCAAATAGGCCATTTTGAAATTTTCACTATAACTTCTTTTCTCTAAATTTCATACTATGAAATTTTTAGGGATCTAAAGAGACATGCAGAAGTAGTAGTACCTCATGTAAAAATTTCAGAATCATTTTTGCAAAATTGGATACATGGAATGTTGTACAAGTTTTTTTCTTAGGAAGGGGACCAAAACAACAAGCATTGGGAAAGTTACCATTTGGAAATTCAATTTTTGGTCAGACCTGGTAAAGGTAGAAGTAATGAGCATACCTGATGAAGGAAGAAGTAATGAGTATATGTAGTGAAGGAAGAATCAACGAGTAGACCTAGTGAAGGAAAAAGTAGCAAGAATAGTGAAGGTTGGTGCAACTCACATAAATATATTAGTGTCTCTTTATAAGTTGGTTCTTAGTGGTGGGGACTTGTGTCTCTGGTATATTGGTGTCTATGAACATATGTGAGAGTATGTAGGTGCTGCTCAAAAAACTATATTGGTCTCTCTTGCTAAGTTGGTTCTTAGTGGTGGGGATTGGTGTCTCTAGTAGATTGGTGTCTATGAAAATATAGAAGAGTAGGTTGGTTCCTACTAGGGTTTTTACCAATGGGGATTTATGTCTCCAGTAGGTTGGTTCCTACAAATATTTCTAATAGTGGGTTGGTTCCTACAAAGAATTATAAATATAATATTTGTGGTTTTCTCTCGAAAGGTGACGCAAGCCGCCCTCGTCGGCAACCGCGTCCACCAGGACCCTATACCTCTCGGCCCTAAGAGTTCTAAGACTCTTCTACTTCCTTATCGGAAGTTTGCAACCCACAGTTCTTTCAACGCTACTCCCGTGGTGACTTAATAGGAGAGGTCGGAATCTCGGCCCTCACGAATTCAATGGTCGGATGATGTCCTTTCGGACCTCCGAGACTCGAGGTAAGTCCACGCTGACTTTCCCTTCGCTTATCGGGACCTTCGCTTTATCGCTTTTCACCGATCGGGGTGTTAAGCCCTCGGGGTTCAAACCCAACCGAGATTCGAGATGCCAATCTCGTGACCTCGCTTCCCCGCGACCTCGTGACTAGCGAGACCAAATGCTTGTCCCTTCAACTCCCGAGATCCGATGTCCCGAGACTTCTCGCCGCGTCAACTTGACTATGGATCATTCCATGTACGAAAACGTCGAGACTTCGCTTCTCGCGATCCCACGGTTTCCTCTACATGAATCAAGAGCCTTTCTTAACGAGCTCCCGGAACGCCCAATCCACGCCCTTGAGTCGCGCTCCTCGTGATTCTTTCGACGCTTCTACTTTTTCCCAACCTTCGAAATTTCTTCTGTTCGCTCTGTAGACTTCACGTCCCCTTTATCCTTATTGCACCTCGAACAAGGAGTGTCTCTCCACGAGATGGTTCGCCAACCTACGACCATTTCTCGCTACTGGTGACTTCTTCGTTCTGTCTTCCACCCACTTTCCACTCATAATCACAATTCTGAATCTACTCCTAGCATGCGCTCACCTTGCACGGCTCTAATGCCAAACCTGCACTCCCGAGATGAGGATAAAAGTTTCCTCCAAGCAACCCTGCAGTCACGCATTCCTTACGGACAAATTTAACTGCACCCTTGCAGAAATTCTCTGGTTCACTTAGAGAAACAATTAAAACTCATTCACTCAGACATTCAGATTTCAATTCTTCCATAAATTCACATACACAGCATATGAAAGAAATACGTAACAAGAAGCAAATATGCAAAGGCCTAATGCCAACAGCACACAGAGAATGAACAGATACATGGAATTGAATCAAGACTTTCATGTTCTCCCTTTTCCCAGGCTTGCCTCTGAGTCTTCAATTCAACCTGCTCTTCACCTGTACGGTTCGAATAACCCAACACAATTCCGGTAGAGGAAAATAAGAGTTTTACTATAGAGCCCCTCACGCACTCTATGCGGAGGAATTCAACTGCACTCTATGCAGGAATCTCTGAAACCTATTCTCGCCTCTCTCCCAGATTTCTAATCTACCATGAAATTACATATGCAGCATATACAATGAAGGCATAACAAGAAGAAAGTAAGCAACAGCATAATATCAACAACACACAGAGAATAATCACAGCCATGGAATTGAATCAAAGATTTCCTATTAATTCAATCTCT